>PVIC010027812.1:0-23767 GCA_004025085.1 Thryonomys swinderianus
AAATTATAGACATAGAAATGTAGTTTTTCTCCACAATAAACTATGCATAATGGAAAGGTAAATAACAAACTAAAAGATCTTCATCATCTGTGCAGCCAAAAATTAGTCCTGAAATGACAGAAAGAACTCCAAATCTATAAGAAAGTAAATTATATAAAAATTAACTCAAAATGAATCAAAGACCTAAATATAAGAGCTAGTCATGAGAATCTTAGGAAAAACAAGGTTACATCTGATGACTCTGAGTTTGGCAATGGTTTCTTAGACATGACATTAAAAGCACAAGCAAGAAAAGAAAAATAGTTTAAATGAATTGCACCAAAGTTTAAAATCTTTGTCCATCAAAAACACTATGGAGCCAGGGATGTAGCTCAGTGGCACCGTGCCTGCCTCACAAGTGCAAGGTCCTGAGTTCGACCTGAGTACTAGGAGAAAAAAATTATCAAAAAACGCGAAGACAACCTACAATATGAGAGAAATATTTTCAAATTCTATATAGTATACAGTAAGGGTCTAGAATCTAGAACATATAAAGAGCCCTTACAACTGAACAACAGAAAGACAAACAGCCCATTTTAGTATATGTGCTGCCGAAGCGAGCACTAAACAGCCCATTTTAAAAAGAAGTTGAACAGACATTTCTCTAAAAGATACAGTTAGCCACCAGGCACATGAAAAGACACTCTGCATGATTAGCCATTAGGGAAAAGCAAATAAAAATGGCACAAGAGGGCCAGAGATTTAGCTCAGTGGTTCCAGCACCTGCCTAGCAAGTGCAAGGTCCCTGGTTCGATCCCTGGGAACCATATACAACAATACCGGGCATGGTGGCTCATGCCCACCAGCAATCAGTACCACAAACCACAAATGCTAGGCTTGGTGGCTCAGGCCTGTAATCCCAGCACTCAGGAGGCAGAGGCAGGAGGACTGCTGAGTTCAAGGCGTGCCTGGACTACATAACGAGCTCAGGGCCAGCCTGAACTACAAAGCGAGACCCTGACTCAAAAAAAAAAAAAAAAAAAAAAGGGCACAAGATGCCACTCTATGCCCACTAAAACAAACATAATTTTTTTTTTTTTTTTTTTTGCTTTTTGGAGACAGGGTCTCGCTTTGTAGTTCAGGCTGGCCCTGAGCTCACTATGGTGCCCAGGCAAGCTGCCGCGAACTCAGCAATCCTCCCATCTCTGCCTCCCGAGTGCTGGGATTACAGGCGTGAGCCACCATGCCCAGCATTATATGTGGTTACTGGGGATTGAACTCAGGTCCTTGCGCTTGCAAGGCAGGCACCAGAACCACTGAGCTAACCCTCCGGCCCAAAACATAATATTTTTAATGAAAAATAAATGTTGGCAAGAGCATGGAAAGATTAGAACCCTCATATATCGGTGATAGGGCTGCAAAATAGGACAGCTGCTATGGATGAGGTTTGGTTATTCCTCAAAAACCTAAACATCAGATTAACCTGTGACTTGACAGTTCCATTCCTAGATATAGATCCCCTCAAATAGAAAACAAATTCTTGGGCAACCGACTTTCCTGTCCCCCCCTCCATCTCTGTTAGACAGAAGCTATCTTTCTCTCAACCAATCTTTCCTACTCTGGACCCCCATTGGTCTAGAATGCATTCTTCTATTTTAGAGAACATGGACTTGCACTTCGGATATCTAGCAGGTTTGGCAGTTACGTGTCTTCCCCCTATATTAAAGAGAGGAACGTTTATAATTTTTCTTATTAAAAAATAGTTTCAAGGGGGCTGGAGGGTTAGCTCAGTGGTTCCGGCGCCTGCCTCTCAAGCGCAAGGTCCTGAGTTCGATCCCCGGTAAACACATACAATGCTGGGCGTGGAGACTCACACCCACCAGCCATCAATACCACACACCACAGTGCCGGGCATGGTGGCTCCTGCCTGTCATCCCAGCACCCGGGAGGCAGAGACAGGAGGATTGCTGAGTTCAAGGCTTGCCCGGGCTACATAGTGAGCTCAGAGCCAGCCTGAACTACAAAGTGAGACCCTGTCTTAAAAAAAAAAAAGTTTCAAGTAAATAATTAAGTTGCTGGGGAAAAAAGAAATGGAAAAGTTCTCAAAGAGGTACTGACATGTCGATGTCCATAGCCAACAACCCTCACACCTGCTGATAAATGGATCAACAAAATGTGGCATATGCATACAACCTAATGCTGTATGTTATTTAGCCCTAAAAAAGACAAATACTAATGAGAGGTATGATCATAAAATACAATGAATATTTAATTTTTTAAAAAAACGTATTACAGTAAGATATACATTGTTTTTTTTTTTTTTTCTTTTTGAGACAGGGTCTCACTTTGTAGTTCAGGCTGGCCCTGAGCTCACTATGGTGCCCAGGCAAGCCGCCGCGAACTCAGCAATCCTCCTGTCTCTGCCTCCCAAGTGCTGGGATGACAGGCGTGAGCCACCTCGCCCGGCATTGTGGTATGCGGTGTTGATTGTTGGTGCAGCATCATATGTGGTAACCGGAGATCGAACTCAGGACCTTGCGCTTGCAAGGCAGGCGCCGGAACCACTGAGCTAACCCTCCGGCCCAGATATACATTGTTATGAATCCACCTCAAAATATTCCCCCTCACCTTAAACAGTTCTCCCACTGTTCTTCTTAAAGTAGCTCCAGAATCCCTTCCTCCTGTCTGTAGTTCTGCCACAGTCCCTGCCTTGATATTCTAAATTAACTCACAACTCAGACGTTTCCTATTGATTTTGGGGAGCAGCAGGAAGTCGTTCCTTGCGGATTTAGTGAATGCAGTGGTCCAGGCCGCGCGCTGAGCTTTCCGGCCTTTGCGCTGGGCAGCACCGGGCAGCAGCAACGCGGGGGACACTGTCCAGCCACGCCTCACAGAGCCGCTCAGTTGAGGGACCTCCAGCCCTGCTTCCCGCACGCCAAGAACAAGGGCATAAGTATCTCTGAGGTGAGGGGAGTATTTGAGGGGGGTCCATGACAATGTCTTTTGCTGTAATCACTTTTTAAACTTTAGCATGCATTGTATATTTTAATCGCACCAGCAGATGATATCATGGAAATGAACCTCGCAACCGCGAAGCTAAGGGAGAGAAGCCAGACACAAAGGCCACCGTCGCAGGGCTACAGCTCTATGAGATACTCTGTCAGCAGATTAGTGCAGACAGCAGACCCGCAGTCTCCAGGGCCCGGGTGTCAAACTGGGACTTAATTGCTTAATGTGCAGGAGTTCCCTTTTGGGTGATGAAAATGTTCTGTAGCTAGACTGAGGCGACGGTTGCATAATGGTGTGAACAACTAAGTGTTGCTAACGGCGAAGTTTATGCCGTGTGTATATTGTGAGGATAAAATACCACTAGTACACACCAAACTGTAATACTCCTGTGCCACGAAAGACACCAGGGATAAGGCGAAAAGACGAACCACAAACCGTGGGAAGAGGATTGCTGCCCATGCAGAAAACAAAAACACGGACTCAAGATTATAAAAAGACTTTCCCTAGATCGTGAAGACAATATGAATAACACAAAGAGAAAATGGGCTAAGGACATATCAATTTATAGAAGGGACAGTCCAAATGGCCAAGGCAAAGAAAAATATGTTCAACGGAACCAATAATCAAGAAAATGAAAATTAAAACAGACTTTGTACCTTTCACACGAGTAGTCACATGTTGGAAATTAGATCTAAGTTGTTTGGAAAGGATACATCATGAAAACTTTGGTGAGTGAAACTGACACTTGTGTGAAACTTTAAAACATGTAACTGAGGGATCCAGACATCTGTAGAAAAGGAATAAACGTTTAGAAGAAAAGAATAAATGGACACAGCAGTGCCTACCTGTGGTCTCAGCTCCTTGGTAGCAGAAGCGGAAGCAGCGCTTTGCACCCACAGGTGGCAGAGAGAGCCCAGCAACACCTCATCTCAAAGGAAGGAAAAGCGTCCCTAGCAGCTCCCAGCTGGTGAACTCTGGGGGCGGGAGATGGGAAACGGAAGGGGGTGGTACCGGTGGGATGGCGTCTATAATCTTCACTTCCTACCAAAATGTGAAACAAATAAAGCATATTGTTGATATTTGTTCATTTTGAACAGTTGGCACTTAATCCGTGTTCTGTATTTCCCATATTTTTCTGTGAGTGAACATTTTCAGGATTAAACAACCTCTATTACTGTTTTGTTCTAAAACAAGTCGCAACTTTTGTAAAGGCTCCCTGTGACCGTGTGTCAATTTTGCTATAGTGAGAAAATTAGCTAAAGAAATGTGTGCTGTAGAGAAAGAGGAGGAGGCTGCAGGAGAAGGAAAAATAACACATGTGTCGTGCTGTTGAAGCTGCCGGCTGCCGAGCAGAGTTTCTTTTTAGAAGAGACCTCAAAATGACAGTTTGGTAACACTCCCTCACCCGCGATCCCTGGACAACAAAGCGCTGGAGACTTGTATCTTTGCCCAGGACAATGTGTGCTGCAATTGGCTGAGGACACTTCCTGCCCTTCAGGAGAAGGCAGCCAAACAACAAAATCCAGAACAAAAATTCCGCTATTTTTCCTAAGGCCTGGGTTCATTTATTTGCTTATGAACTTAAATCTGATACAAGTCATCGTATTACAGACTAGGCGAAACAGTGTCATTTTCAAAAATTATCTTTTCTATTGCAATCACAAATGGAAAAAAAAAAAACCCCAGTTATCTTCAACCTGTCTGTTTGGGCTTTTGCCTGACACCAGCTGTTTTTTTTCGGAAGGTGAACGGTGGATAATGGTGCCACTCGCTCATTTAAGAAGTATGACCTGCTATTGGTTTTCCGGGCTGCGTATTCTGACAACATCAGACACCATAGCAATAACTGCAAATGAACAAAGCGGGCCTTGAGGCTCAGCGGCCCAGAGTTCAGATTTCTTTCTAAGTCAGATGCGTACAGGACGCCTGCCTGCTCAGCCTGCAGGAATGCCGCATTTCCACGCTGCTTTCTCCGAGCAGTAAGCCCTCCTTCCTAATGCAGGGATAAATGGGAGCCGCCCTGGCTTAGTGCTCTTATTTTCTTCGAATTTACTCTAGGAGATAAAGCGAGAAATTCTGTCTCAGAACCATCCCAAATTTACAAATACTGGATGACAGTAAATATGGCATTAAGATGGATTCTGTTAGGTGGGAATGGTGACTGCTATTTTCACAGCAAGATTTCTCAAAGAACATTATCGCTCCTTTCGCAGAAAACCTAATAAAATGCGTATCTTTTCTAGAACACAGCTTCCTTTGTTGAAATACAGACTTCTTTTTTTTTAAGTTTTTCGAGACAGGGTCTCGCTGTATAGTTCAGGCTGGCCCTGAAATCATCCCAGCACTCAGGAGGCAGAGGCAGGAGGCTGCTGAGTTGGTGGCTTGCCTGGGCACCATAGTGAGCTCAGGGCCAGCCTGAACTACAAAGCGAGACCCTGTCTCAAAAATAAATAAATCCCAGGCCTGAGATTTAGCTCATTGGTTCCAGCACCTGCTTTGCAAGCGCAAGGCCCTGGGTGTGGTGACTCACGCCCATCAGCAATCAATACCACATACCACAGTGCCGGGCTTGGTGGCTCACGCCTGTAATCCCAGCACTCGGGAGGCAGAGGCAGGAGGATTGCTGAGTTCGAGGCTTGCCTGGGCTCCATAGTGAGCTCAGGGCCAGCCTGAACTACAAAGCGAGACCCTGTCTCCAAACAAACAAACAAACAAATAAATCCATAGTGATGAACAGCACATGATCAATTACTCCTCAGTCTCTCGAAAGCCATTCTTTATATCAAAGGACGAGCTATTAATGTTTGTTCCCACTTACGTACAAAGCAGGAAACGTGCTGCTATGTGCCCTGCGTCGTGGTTGCGTCCAGCCGGTCACGGGGCAGCCCCCGACCCAAGCTGACCTGCGCACATTCTTCTTCTGGAACTTCGCCGCGACGCCAAGAAGGGGGGCCTGGAGCCCGGGGGGTCGGCACCTGCAGCCCGTCCCCCGCGGCACACGGAGAAGGCCGCGTTTCGCGTCAGCACTGGAGAGCGCAGAGAGGCGGTCATTAGAGACAGACCACGAGGGAGATGCTGTACTCACTTCCTGTTGCTTCTGCGACCAAGCACCGCAGAGCGCGCAGCTGACATGGAGACTGTCGGGGCGACTCCACTTCCTGGTGCCCTCCACCTCCCAGAGGTCGCCCAGTTCCCCGAGGCGCACTCACACCCCTCCAGCCTCCATTTGCACGGGTTCACCTCCTGCCCCGCCCTCCTGCCTTGCTCTGACACAGCCCCGTGATCACACTGGGCCCAGCCGGATCATTTCGCACAGGCAAGGGCTTCAACTCGAGCCCACGGGCAAAGTCTGACTTGCCGTGTGAAGCAGCGTGCTCACCTCCTCCAGGAAGGGGCATCTTGGCAGGGCGGGCATGTTACTCTGTCTGCCATAGATGTTAAAGGAGGGGCAGCGATGGCAAAGGAAGAAGAGGGCCCCACGTCCCTGTGCTTTGTACCTGTCGAGGTATCCCAGGCCTGGGTGCCGGGATGCAGCCTTACGCCCCTCTGAGAAGACCCCTGGCGGATAGAGCAGCCCGCTACGGGTGATTCCAAAGGTTTGGTGGAATGAGGTCAATTAACAGCATCTCCCGTGGGCACTAAATAAAAGGGCTACATCATATGTGTGAGGAATTCATCATCCTGGCACTAGGCGAGAAGTCGATTTGACTTGTCTGGTGAAAAGAACAGTTTTCCTTATCCAAATGGAGCCTGAACTATGAAAATTTAAATCCAGGTTAACAGTACCCACACCTTAATTCGAGGACATGCAGTAGCATCAAAAGACAGGGTAAATGCTTAAATTTTTGAAAATGTATTACAATAAAAGACATACCGCCATGAATCCCCATCCAGATAGTCCCATCTCTTTGATACACTTCTTTGAACATTCTTCCCCTTTTCTGCAGCAGTTCCAGAGTCCTCTTTCATGAGTGTCTTTAGTTGTCCTGTTGTGACTGCCTCAGTATCATGAATCTATCCAAAATGTTCACCTTTTAGGGCCCTTTTGACTTTGCGGAAGAGCTGGAGGTCGTGAGGGCATAGGACTGATGAATAAAGTGGATAAGGACACACAGAAACATTTGTACATGACAGAAATTGCCATAAACATATATACTTCAAGAGTGATCAAAACATACAGTGAATGTTGACATTTTAAAAACTTATTGCCTTAAAGACACATTGTCATTAGTCACCCTCAAAATATTCCTCTTCCCTTTGAAGCCACTTATCCCATCATTCTCAGTAATGTGCCTTTTTTTTTTTTTTAAGACAGGGTCTCACCTTGTAGTTCAGGCTGGCCCTGACCTCACTGTGCAGCCCAGGCAAGCCTCAAACTCAGCAATCCTCCTGCCTCTGCCTCCCGAGTGCGGTAATGTGTCTTTTACTGTAGTTTTTACTAAGTTTTTAAAAACCTAAACACTCACTATTTTTTGACCACCCCGTGTCTCTCTCTAGCTCTCAGGAGATGGTCTCTTACGTGTAACCCCAGTAGGCTGTGAGTGAGCTATGTTTTACCATGAAAAAGAATTAATGATTTTCCTGGTCAACTCTTCACCCAAACGGTGTTCAAGGCCCTGGTCACAAAGGAAAGGCGTAGGCGTCACAAGGGACCCCGCCTCCTCAGCAGGGTGGCCACAGTCAAGAAGCCACCCGTTTCCCCATGCGGAACAGTTTTCCATGGCAGAACACTTTCTCACAGACCCGGCCAGGGGTTTCAGGACGTGGAGTTTTATTTCTGTCAGTGTTGTTTATTGCCGTGTGCCAGGAGCTCACTTATGCCTGGGTGCTTGGCTTCAATTTAAGAGGGAATTTTGCCTTGAGTGACAGTTAATAACCTCACTAATCGCTCACCCCAGTGACTTCATAGTGCTGAAATGACACCAGTACACTCCCCCAGACAGAGATAAGAGGAGCCCATCGTGTTACAGGATTTATGAGAACCCAGAGGGTCGGCTGGAGGGCACTGCTGCATTTCACAAAGCCAGTAACTCTCAGAACTGGCCAGGACACTAGAAGGAGCTCCAGACTACACGCTGTGACAAAAGAAACCTCTGCCCACATGCTGCCTCGACACATGCTTTGTGAAGAAGTCTTTCCTCTAACAGAAATTTCAGGAAGTGTGTGTCATTTAATCCCCCACTGTAGCTTTTAAACCCTGGAGAACGAGTATTTACAAAGTAGGATTTTGTTACTGATACTGTAAAAGGGATGTCTGTATGTTTTGCCAAGAAATTAGAATCTGGGCTTTGTCAAGGAGCACAAATATACTTGGCAAAATCCAGAGTCTCAGTAGCAAAGATAAAAGTAATCATTCTGCTCAGCCAATTGTTCACACTTATTACAAAACATCTGTCTTCCCCGGGGTGAATTTTCTCCCCGATGCAGTCTGGCTCCTGAGGGCCCAAGGAAATGTCTGAGCCAACTCCACATAGCTCCAATCCAGGCTTCAGGAGTAAAAAAAAGGGACCTGAAATGTTTCATCTCTCACCAAGCTGATATTTCTACTTCTGGTAAAAACCACTGTTTAACCATAGTGAGCTCAGGGCCAGCCTGAACTACAAAGCGAGACCCTGTCTCAAAAGCAAGAAAAAAAAAAACAAACAAACACTGTTTAACAAAGATAGTTAGACTTTAGCAAGGTATTCTTTAACTGTGTCGTTCTTTAAAAATCTGATCTGATTTTCTTCAGCTCTCTGGGCTTTCTAGAAAAGTCTGTACATCAAACAGGCTATGAACTGGTGTCTGATGATCAGCTAATGGGCTTCTTAGTTTTATATTCACTGAAACAACTTGGGGATTGCTCATGGGAACAACATTATATTTTTAGGATTATTCCTTTATTTTTATATGTCCCTCAGAACATAACACCTTGGCAAAGAAACAACAGCAGTAATAGCCTGATTCTGTGTAAAACCTATCTAGTCTTCCTTTTCTTGTGATATATACTCCAAATTAAATAATTATCAAAAAACTAAAATATTACGCACATCAAAATTTCAAATCATGTATTTTAAAACTATTTAAAAAATTTAAACATAGTTTAAAGAAGCTTAACATTTCAGAAGACACTCGTGCCATTATCAACAATTAAAATTTGAGAACACCCTTTGGCAGCTAATTTTATTTACTCTGTACAATAATATTTACAATACCACAGCTGCATTTCTTTTAAGATGTTCTACAAAGCATCTTTTTTTTTTTTTTTTTTTGAGACAGGGTCTTGCTTTGTAGTTCAGGCTGGCCCTGAGCTCACTATGTAGTCCAGGCAAGCCTCAAACTCAGCAATCCTCCTGCCTCTGCCTCCCAAGTGCTGGGATTACAGGCGTGAGCCACCATGCCCGGCACTGTGGTATGTGGTATGGATTGCTGGTGGGCGTGAGTCACCACACCCAACATTGTATGTGGTTACTGGATCGAACTCAGGGCCTTGCGCTTGCAAGGCAGGCGCTAGAACCACTGAGTTAAATCTCCAACCCTCTACAAAGCATCTTAAATTACTCAACCATTCATTTGTTTAGTATTATACTGGTTTGTTCGTATCACATCTTCTTTGGAAGAGATGCTCTTGGAGGAGAGATACATCAAAGCTTTGCAAAAGGAAAATAAAGCCCATCAAGAGTGACCCTCACTCATCTCTTGTATTGTGGTGCCAGGAGTTGAACGAGGGCCTCAGACAGGCCAGATGAGCACTCTACCTTCGTTTCACCTCCGGACTTGAGTTTTGCCTTTGAATGGCCCTCTTCTGTCTCACTGCTACACTTGCAAAAACAAAAGCTGAAACAACCCCATACATACTGTATTTCTTTTTTTTTTTTTTTTTTTGAGACAGAGTCTCACTTTGTAGTTCAGGCTGGCCCTGAGCTCACTATGTAGCCCCAGGCAAGCCTCGAACTCAGCAATCCTCCTGCCTCTGCCTCCTGAGTGCTGGGATGAAAGGCGTGAGCCGCCACGCCTGGCACTGTGGAATGTGGTGCTGATTGCTGGTTGATTGCTGGTGGGCGTGAGTCAACACGCCCAGCATTGTTGTATGTGGTTACCGGGATCGAACTCAGGACCTTGCGCTTGCAAGGCAGGCACCGGAACCTCTGAGCTAAATCTCCGGCCCAATACTGTATTTCTTATTACTTATCCTCTGACTCTTGTCAAAAGCTTTTACCAAAAACAGGAGTTATTGCAGAATTTTTTGAAAAATTATCTTATAAAGCATCATAATAATCATACCAGAAAGTTTTGTCTTTGGACCTTGAAGGTTGAGAGACAAAGTAGAGAGAGAGAATAAAAGAGGCTCTCTTCAAAGAATGACTGAAATAAGCCATTTGGCAAACTGTAACATATTTGCATTTTAAAAGTTGCATTTACAGATTGTACTTATATACATTATTAGATTATACTTAGTTATAAACTATTTTTAAAAATCAGACATCATGGGGAATTAGTGCTATTATGTTAATTATCAAGATCTTTTCTCATAAACCACAAATAAAAGGCTATGAAATGCTAGAGTTGTGCCCATTTCACTAACTGACAAGTAGTCACACAAGCCAGAACTTCTTTTTTTTTTTTTTTTTTTTTTTGCTTTTTGGAGACAGGGTCTCGCTTTGTAGTTCAGGCTGGCCCTGAGCTCACTATGGTGCCCAGGCAAGCTGCTGCGAACTCAGCAATCCTCTTGTCTCTGCCTCCCGAGTGCTGGGATTACAGGCATGAGCCACCACGCCCGGCACTGTGGTATGTGGTATTGATGGCTGGTGGGCGTGAGTCTCCACACCCAGCATTGTATGTGGTTTCCGGGGATCGAACTCAGGACCTTGCGCTTGCAAGGCAGGCGCCGGAACCGCTGAGCTAACCCTCCGGCCCGCCAGAACTTCTTTTAATAAACCAAGTAAGTCAAATTCATCCACCAAAAGGAAAAAGTAAAATGGAAGTCAGTTGAAGTCTATTATTAAGATTCTCACATGATGTAGTGGTATGTGCCTGTAAGCCTAGTTACTTAAGAGGCTGAGGCAGGAGGATCACAATTTCAAGACCCTGTCTCAAAGTAAAACATAGTTTCAAAGGTCGGGAATGTAGTTCCACGGCTGAGTGCCTACCTAGCCTGTGGGAGGCCCTGGGTTCAACCCTCAGTACTTAACAAAATGAAAAGATTCTTGGGGATTAAATTTCTCAAGAGTCACTCCCTTCTACCTTTTTTTTTTTTGCAAACAATATACTATAACTTGGATTTATACAACCAGTAATCTCTGAAATACTTCCTTGATAATATGTAGTAAATTTTTTAAGTGTCCAACTTTGCTATTCTACTAAGCAGTTTTAGAACTATATAGGTTTTTATGTAGCTCAGGCAAACCTTGAACTCACAGCAATCCTCCTGCCTCTGCTTCCCGAGTGCTGGGATTACAGGCGTGAGCCACCGCGCCCCACACTATGGTGTGTGGCACTGATTGCTGGTGGGCGGGAGTCACCAAGCCCAGCATTATTGTATGTGGTTACTGGGCGTCAAAACAGGGACTTGTGCTTGCCAGGCAGGCAGCAGAACTACTGAGCTAAATCTCTGGCCCTTGAATTACATCGTCTTTTTTAAAAAATGACATAACAGGAAATAAAAATCTACTTATGAATAAAACCCACCTTCCAAGCTTTAGCGGAAATGAAAGTCCATAGAAGTCACTCCAGGGTGGGAGCCCCGCTCTGGCTCCCGAGAGGCCCTGGCTCAAGGCTTCGCCCTCCCCCTCGCCCCATTCCCTGGTTCCCTTTGACCCAGTTGAACTGATGTAAGACTCCCTTTTAGACTCATAAATTATGTTTTTGTTGCTCTGTTTTTATTGTGGTTTATCACTGATTTTAAAAAAATTAAATAAGAAAGAACATAAAAAACAATTATGGAAAATCCAAATTCCAAAGGAAAACAGGCGCGTTTCCAAAGACCATGTTTCTGGTTCTAAAATAATCCCCCTCCTGCGCTAAAGAACCGGTGGAACTTGGTAACCACCTTGCTCTGCCTTCCGCTTCTCTCGTGTGCTGCGTTTCTCAAGTTGGCCGGGCAGTCTTAGAACTTACACCCGTTAGAACCAGTCTTAGACACTGGTTGACAGACACCAGATCTGACTCTCCTTTTATTTCATTTCCCTTCTTTAACCCATCTGTGGCCATTACCACCCTGAACGTGCCCGATCTTGTCTCCTTTCACTTTGCCTTGCCCTCAGATTTTCCACTGAAGCCTGCTTTCCCTTTTGAGGCAGATGAATTACTCACCCTTCCTAGCTCAAGACACATACAGGTCTCCGCCCATTATTGAAAGGAAACTCAGGCTCTGCGACAGCTCACTGAGAACAGAGCCGAAGGCGTGATACCCCTGAGCCGCTGCCTGCACACGGTGTTACATCTCCCTCCACACCCCTGGCCTCGGAAAGGACGGAATGCGGGGGCACTGCGGGTGCTCAGGTTTTATCCACGAAACCCTTCGTAACAGCTGATGACGCGGAAGACGGAGTTCCTCGAGACCATGGAGACCAGTGAGCCAGACTCAGCAGGAAGGACCGACCCTCCAAACAGCAGAAGTGAAGAAGAGCCGCCGAGAGCTAGAACCTCAGATGAATGAGCAGCACCGGAAGACGGGTTTTAACTCTGTGCGGATGAGAACACAGTGGGAAGCGCTGTCAGATTCCCCTCGGGGGCTCGTGCCTACCGGAACGAGACTCAGAGAAAACAACCCAACAAAAAACCAGCCACAAGCTCTCAGCAACGAGAACAGGTTCTCTTTACATATCTGCTTTTGTAGAAAAACTATGGTTTGAGAGTGTAAGCTCCTTATAAACTAAGTCATAATACCTAGCGGAAGCCAAAACTTGGTGTGTTTCCACTTTTTCAGATGAATTCTCCCTTATCCCATCCATTTTGTCTCAGCATCCACCGAATTGAAAAGACAATTTGTGACTCTTGGCAGCAGGATTTTCTTTTTGGTTATAGGCAAAGATTACAGCCTCGGATCTCTTCCTGTTCTAAAATAATTGATTCCTGGGCCGGAGGGTTAGGTCAGTGGTTCCGGCGCCTGCCGCGCAAACGCAAGGTCCTGAGTTCGATCCCCGATAACCACATAGAATGCTGGGCGTGGAGACACGCCCACCAACAACCAACACCGCATACCACAATGCCGGACGTGGTGGCTCACGCCTGTCATCCCAGCACTCGGGAGGCAGAGACAGGAGGATTGCCGAGTTCGCGGCGGCTTGCCTGGGCACCATAGTGAGCTCAGGGCCAGCCTGAACTACAACGCGAGACCCTGTCTCAAAAAGCAAAAAAAAAAAAAATAATAATAATAATAATAATAATTGATTCCTGTTCTACTATAAAGTGATTCAAAGCATGTGTAAAGATGCATTGTGGGCTAGACAGAAAGACTCGACATGATAAAGATGTCATGCGTGCATCCATTCATGAGTGTAATGCAATCCTGGGGTTTTAAAAAATTAATTTACTTTCTGAAGCGAGACAAATGAACCCTAGGCTTCATGCCAAAAAGAAAACGAAGAAGAAAGAATAGTTCCAAAGCCCTGAAAAGAAGGAGCGATCGCTAGAGATGAAGTAAGGAAACGTGCTGCTCTGGGGCGCTAGGCACACTGTGAAAGCCTTTGCTATTCAGCTACGTGGCGCCGGCCAGTGGGCAGACAGACAGCATGAACAGAGAGGGCCGGAGAAGTAACACAGCTTACAAGACGGCGGGCAAATTGACACAGAAACGTAACACACAAGTAGTATTTGGCGTTTAACACTTTGGTTTTAATTAACACATTTTTAATTGGGGCATTTCAACATGAATCGCCTCATTCCTTTAATTAACAGAAATTTCATTTAGAAAACTTAAAATATATAATCATTTAAATGAAGCTCAAACTGGATTCATACTTCCTACGGTATACGTGAATACATTCTGGATCAATGAGGAATCTAAATGTATAAAATAAGCCCCTATGAACTTTAAAAAAGAGTGAATTCTTTTAGAACTTACAAAGTCAGAGCCAATTTTCCTATCTAGGAAAGCATCTAAACATAATAAAATGGAAAAGCTTTCACATGGCAAAAAGTTTCATAAACAAAGGTCAAAGAGCAACTGGGAGAATATTTGGGATATTTATCACAGAGCTAATGCCTATCTATGGTACATAAATAACTCCCAAATATAGAGAAGAAAGGGCTGATAACATGATACAGATCTTAGAAAAGACTTATTTGTTTATAGAAAAACAAAAGCAAATATTTTTAACATATTAAACACTTCAACCATCCTATACTAATAAAATTAAAATGTAATTCAATTATTTCTCTAATAATAGATTGAGAAGAGCCATTAATCTACAATTTACCCTATTCGGCAGGTCATGGAGAAACAGGTACCCTGTATATCACTAGTGAGGGTGTGTAGTTGTAGAACCACAGATAGAAGAGAATTTAACAATAGCCAGAAAAAGGATGTATACTGTATATATCACTTTACCCCATGATACAGTTATCCCACTTTTAGAAATATATCCCAGAGAAAAATAAAATCATATGCATGCACACACACATACGTACACACACACACACACACACACACACACACAGAGTTATTCATTGTCACATTATGAACATTTGTAAAAACAGGCAGAGTTTGGTCTTTAAATACCATCCTCAACCCCAATGGAAGAAAACAAAAAAAACGCCAAGAAGGATTCCTGGGGAATGATGAATTCCAGCTTTTCAGAGAAAAATCAATAAAGAAAATATGACTGAAACAAAGTTTGTGCAGAAAGTAGCAAAATGTTTTAAAGATCAAAAGGAGTCATAAAGAACAGAGAGAATTTAAATAAATCCTCTACAATCAGGAAAAAATCAAACCTGCAGTTGACGAAATTATATTAAAGACAGAAAAGTAGCCAGGAATTTATGACAAAACTCAGAAACAGAATGTTTTTTTAAAAATCTTTGTTCATTGGAAATCGCTTGTCCATAAACTCTGTATTTATATGATGACAGTTAATGGAGAAGAATCAGGTACTTGGTAATAATTAGGAAGAATTATATACTTGTATAATTTTACTTAGAAGTAACCAAATAGCATTAATTGACGTCAGGGAGTCCTCATTACGGAATGTATTCAGCCATGCAAGTATAAAAGGGATAGCAGGTTAAAAATCATTGTTTTATAGTCTGGTGAAATCATTGATTCAGGCTGTAACCATCGACATATGCTAAAACCTAGGTGAAAGTTCGTTAGGAACAAGATATTTGTGCAGGGTGCCAAGCACTGATTATTCGTTGGTTGTAAAAGACCAATAAAGAATATTATAATGGGAAAAACCAAAATGTTGTTGGTTGAAATACAAAGTGTTCCCCTAAAGACTCATGGGTTGAAAGCGTGATTCTCCAGTGAGACAATATTCGGAGGTGCTTAGATCACCGTGGCGCTGGCCTCACCTAAGGATGATGGACGCACTCAGGAGTTCACAGCTACGTGGGCAGTTGGGAGACGCGAGTCGGTCGGAGGAAGCCGGTTCCAGAGAGTGGGCCTCCGAAGGCACATCTTGTCCCTCGTTTCCCCTTTCATACTCCCTGCCCTCCCCTCCTTCTCTGTCTCTGTCTCTGGCTTATCTGTATCTCTCTCTCTCTCCCCCACGCTCAGTTCCTGTCTGCGCTGAGATGAGTAGCTTCCTCCCACCACCACACTCCACCCCGAGGTTTCACCTAGCCAAGGGGCCCTATCTCTATATTGAAACAGTTAGGGCCGAAAGGCCACGAATTCTCAGAACCTACACAGAGGCCTCACCACATGTTCACCTAGTATGAAAAGTGGCTCCACACCAAGCAGACCAGACAGCAGAGAGACAGGGAGGGACTTCCTGCCTGGAATCAGCTGGACTCTGTGGATGGAGAGAGCGGAAGGGCCAGCTGGGAAAAGCTGGCAAAAGCTGGATGGGAGAAATGAGACAGGGCTGCTCCACCCGGCAATGATAAACTTGGATAAAAGATCAGACTCAAGTTTATTTACAAACAGCAATGCATTACTTGAATTCTCCAAAGTATTTAGTGGAAGTTCCTCTGCCTTGTAAGCTTCTCTCTTGATCAAGTGTATTATATCTTTTTTTTTTTTTCCTGGGCAAAGAAGGTACTACATTGTCTGTTGGGTTGGCTACGTACCCTCTCTGGGACAGCCAAGGTGGAACGTGTCCTCCTATTTTTTCCCACAAGAAACTACCCACATCTTACACCCTGCAAAATGTCACTCTGCAAATTGTTTTTGTCACCTGGGAACTTAGCTGACTTTTAAGATTCATAAATAAAACCTAGAAATTTTGTTGTAATTATCAGTTACATCCCATTATAAAAACACGCGGACATTTATTTATCGACTTGTTTCTTACCGGTGAGCATTGAAAACATTTAGACATCACACACCATGCTGCTACAAAGAACATTTTATGGATTCCTTTAAGTCAACATGTGCAAGAGTTTCTCTAGGCTCCATGTGGCTCCCCCCTTCCATCTGAATGGGAATCTAGCATCCAGAGGAACAGAACCCATCTCTAGACTACCTTAGCCTTGCAGGTGACAGAGAGATTGACCAGAACTATTCATGGAAAATGATACTTCATGTAATAATTTTTTTTTTTGCTTTTTGAGACAGGGTCTCGCTTTGTAGTTCAGGCTGGCCCTGAGCTCACTATGGTGCCCAGGCAAGCCGCCGCGAACTCAGCAATCCTCCTGTCTCTGCCTCCCGAGTGCTGGGATGACAGGCGTGAGCCCCCACGTCCGGCATTGTGGTATGCGGCGTTGATTGTTGGTGGGCGTGTCTCCACGCCCAGCATTCTATGTGGTTACCGGGGATCGAACTCAGGACCTTGCGCTGGCAAGGCAGGCGCCAGAACCACTGAGCTAACCCTCCGGCCCTGTTATTATTTTCTTAATGGGTTAATGACTGTACATAGCCTTTTATATTACAATTTATCTAACACAAGTAACTTACTATAAGCTTTTATTTTGCAATACATTTCCCCTACATCATAGGATATCTAGTCAAACAAATCTTAGATCAATCTTCCCACCATTCATAACACAAGCACTATTTTCTAACAAACTATATATATATTAATCAGTTTTCTCATTTTATAAAAAGAAGTGCCCGGGGGCCGGAGGGTTAGCTCAGTGGTTCTGGCACCTGCCTCGCAAGTGCGAGGTCCTGAGTTCGATCCCCGGTAACCACATAGAATGCTGGGCGTGGAGACACACCCACCAACAATCAACACTGCATACTACAATGCTGGACGTGGTGGCTCACGCCTGTCATCCCAGCACTCGGGAGGCAGGGACAGGAGGATTGCTGAGTTCGCGGCGGCTTGCCTGGGCTACAGAGTGAGCTCAGGGCCAGCCTGAACTACAAAGCGAGACCCTGTCACAAAAAAAAAAAAAAAAAAAAAAAAGAAGTGCCCGATCCAAGTTTTGGATCTTTAAAAGTAACCAGTATTACTGTACTTTATCTAATTTCAGCTATAAACTAAAAATATTGGTATTTTGGCTATTCTATGTAAACAGTATCATTGGTGTAACAGACAGCTCAGTTCACCTACACTAAACTTTTGAATTAATACACACAATTTAACTATTAGCATATTAAAATATTTCAGTTCAACCCTTTATGTGCAAATTATACCTCATCTAGAATGACACGATAGAAAAATAAATGAAGGTCTTGTGCAAATTAGGAATTATGAATTTCTGTAATAACTTGGTCACAGTTAGATTTTTTTCCCTTTTGTCATTGTCTTATTTTCCATCCACAAAGAAGATAATTCAATGACTCTTTCACTCACATTTTCTTGGGGGAGATGTGAGAGCTGCTGTTGCTTTACTAGACTCATTACAATGTTAGCTTATTGAATTAATTTAATACAATTAGTTAAATCAAGTTATCTTGACTGAGACCAACATAAGACTATCATTCTACAAAAAAAAAAAAATGTGAACTAAACTTCAGTCAAATACAGCAGAAATGAATAGTGTCTGTTTTCCATCCCTGCCCTGGATATAACCCAGCACGATTCCAACCTGGACTCTCCCCATTCTGAGTATACTGCTTAAACTAGACCAGATGGGAACCATCTGCAATCCATGTATCAGCACCATGCTAGGCACTTTCCTGCCACTCAGACAAAATACCTGACACCAGCAACTTAAATGAGGAAACGTTCATTTTGGCTCACAGTTTTGGAGGATTCAGTCCATGGCTGGCTGGCTCCGAGGCTGAAATGCCCTGGAGGAAGTGTGTGGCAGAGGACAGCTGCTGGTCAGAGGTCAGTCAGGAAACAGAGAGAGGAAGGAAGCTCCAGGGGCCAGACTGGGTGGACCTTCCAGATCAGTCTTCCCATGAGCCGCCTCTTCCAATGAGGCCCCACCTCTTAACAGCACATTCAGCTATGAACTGTCAGTGGACAAGTTGTTAACGACTACAATTCTCCCATAATCCAGTCACCTTCTGGATGCACCACTTTTGAACACATAAGACTTGGAGGAGGACATTTTAGATCTAAACCATAATAAGCACCCATAACTACCCAAATGGATAAGCAAGATCCAAGCTTATTAGTGAGCTGAGATGACTTGTTTATCCACATTCTCAGTTCTTGTGCTTCTTGAACATTTCAAAGCTGCAAAGGTGCAGCTCCATGAACAACCTTATAAACCAGGTGTTTGTTCTCTCAGCCACAACAAATGAAAATAAAACTATGTTATTTTTCTGAAAAGATCCTGCAAGTGTGCCTTTTCAGATATTCTCTAAAGATGATATCTGTATGTGTTAAATTTCAGGGACAAAACCAGAGGTGGGAGAAACTTTTATCGCTTATTTATATGTCAACAAAATCACACCAGCTGAGAGCCACCAACCCAGGCGGATGTTGAAGCGTGTACCCACCAGCTTCTTGTGGGGCAGCTTCAGAGGCCTAAGTCTCGAGGCAATCGTAACTAATGGTGTTTAGCACTTACTGAAAGCACTAATGTAAGTGCTTTCACTTGCAGTAATTCATCTCATCCTCCCTAAATGCAAGAGAGCTGTGCTTTATTAGCCTGACTTTGCACATGAGGAAATAGAGACACAGAGAAATTGGTAAGTGGCCCCTGGGACTCAGCTGCCCAGCCTAGGACCGCCAGAGCTAGGCCACAGTATGTACCATACATGGCTTCATTTGAACCAGCAGCTACATGCTGGGCTGCGGTCTTTAGCCTCAGGGAGACCGAAGCTCTACTGGAGCCATCCCAGGATTTGAGACCCCATTGCCTCACTCAAAATCCACACTGGAAAGTATAAAGAAAACCAAGAGTGGAACCTACCATATGCTCTAAATTGACCAAAGTTGCAGTCTATGGAAACTCTTCAAATCACAGCCAGTTTGGAGTCAGATCTGGTTTCCTGAAATTTTCATTTCATAAACTTCATTAATAACCCTGCAGATATTAATGGCTCAATCCCTAAAATGTATGTGGGGAGGGAGATCTCCTGGCCAATTCAGTTTAAATAAAGTAACGTTCTGAAGAAAACTCACAGTGAATCACAGAGGATATGGTATATTAACTCTTGCAGTAAAAACAAAAGAGCTTAAAATTATTTAGGAAAGCACTTCCCACGTGCTACCCAGCTTTTCCCTGGAATACCACTCGGGACACATGTTCCAGGTGGAAGCTGACCAGGAGCACTTCAGGACAGGTGTGGCAAGACAGAAGTTCTCTGGGCTGCCTCGTCTGGAGAACCCCCCCACCCCACCCTGAGGACCCCACAGCTCCCGCACCCTGGCTCAGAAAAGCCTTCTCTGAAAATCTGAGCAGGGCCACCATTCTGGGGCTGGTGCTCCAAATCCCAGCCCTGAGTTTAGTTTTCTAAGTCCCTTCGGACCGTTCTATCAACAGCTTGGTGTGTGGCCCTGCACAACTTGAAAATGAGCCATTCGGGTCTGATCCCAAAACCAGGGAGCAAGACACTTTGTTTGGAGTTTCTGAAGATCTCTGGCAACTTTCCATGGAAGTGGTTCCTCAATAAGCAGTGAATCACAGCATCCACCGTGGACAGGAGCAGCTGCGTAAGAAGAGAACAAACACATGCTGTTATTACGGCCTTTTGTCCAAAGAGGGTCTAAATTGAGTTAAGTTCATTCCCACAGTATGCTACTCAGTATTTCTAAGGGTATGAGAAACCTGGAAATTACAAGGCGAGCCACAAATGGATTGTTGTTCAGCCAAGTCACACCACTAATATAAAGTTAAATTCCTCTGTGGCCAAACAGAACTGTAGTTCCCAGTTACCAAAGACCGAGCCAGGCAGTGGCCATGTTGCAGTTTGGTACTTCATCCAACTGAACCATCCAGCCATGGGTCTTAGAGCTTTTTAGAAGCACAAATGATGAGATACTCATCCTACAGGTGCAGAAGCGTTCAGAGGCTACTGTGCACATCTGACAGCCTCATCCCCTTCTTTTCCACTGTGAATGAGGGTGGGAATCAGGTTGGGTCTATAGCTGTTATGATGCTCATGAAGACAGTTAATAGCATTTTTTATTTAAGTTATAGTTCTCAAAATAAATACATAGAAAGTTCTCATCAGATTGTGAGAATAATAATCTAAAGCTGTTTGTGTGACAAGGATTTAGCTAAGTGGTACCGCATGTACCTTGCAAGCATAAGGGCCTGAGTTTGATCCTCAGTACTGCAAAAAAAAAAAAAAGAAGAAGAAGAAGTAAGAATGACTATGTAGCCCTGACCAGGTTTCTTTCTTTCTATGGCTTTAGTTTCTGCATATAAAAAAAGAAAAGAGCCGGGCATGGTGGCTCACGCCTGTAATCCCAGCACTTGGGAGGCAGAGACAGGAGGACTGCTGAGTTCGAAGCTTGCCTGGGCTACATAGTGAGCTCAGAGCCAGCCTGAACTACAAAGCGATACCCTGTCTCAAAAAAAGAAAAAAAGAAAAAAGAAAAGATTGAAGAGAAAAATCATTAAATTCTTTTTAAGCTTTCAAATTCTATAGGCATAACATTATAGATTGGAAATGAGCCACTATGCATTAATTCCAAAAGTCATATTGAAATTTTAATGTGGGCTTGCCTATTTCTTCCTCAAAGTAACGGGAGAGGGCAGAGGCTGTACCTGCCGGGTTCTACACCTTTGTTGAGTGTCTGACATTAAATCTTGTTTGTCCACGGCCACGCTTCCACACCTACCACGTGGCCGACCCTGCTGGTGCTCCATACACATCAATGCCAGCTCGCACAGAAGGCACGCCGCTGCTTCGCAGAACCATTAAAACTCCTCACTCAGCAGCTATTAACTTCCTAACGTCCGAGCAAGCCGCGGGGCTTGCTCTTGGTTCTTACTCTTCATGGTCTTGGTATTACTCAGAGCACCACAGAATTAAATCTGCTTTTTTCTGCTCTTCTCTGCACGTCCTAAGGAAGCTGATCGCCAAGAGCTCTTTTCGAAGAAGACTTAACTACAAATAAGGTGCCTGAACCCCCCAGCCACACTGTTGCCTAGCAAGTGGTTTCCTGTTCCTCTGTGTGTGACCTGGAAATCATTTTCTTGAATTCTTTGGGCCTTTGCAGCTTGCACTACAAGTACACACACACTCTACCTGAGTCCTTCCTACTTCTAGATAGATAGATCTTGTTGGATCTATCTATCTATCTATTTACCTACCTACCTATCTACCTATCTATCTATCTACCTACCTACCTACCTACCTACCTACCTACCTATCTATCTATCTATCTATCTATCTATCTATCTATCTATCTATCTATCTATCTATCTATCTATCTATCTGCCTACCTATCTACCTACCTATCTACCTATCTGTCTGTCTATCTATCTATCTATCTATCCATCCATCATCTACCTACCTGTTAAATTATGAATTGGACATAGTTCCTATGCTCAAGTAATTCATTATTTAATGAGATAAACTTCATCTATTCACATAGACACAACACAAAGCAGAACTGGTTGTCATAGAAGAGTTGGAAAGATAAAGAGCTCCCTGTGAGACATACAAAGTTTAAGATCCTGGAATGAGGATTACTTGGAACCCTAAATATACACTTTTGGCACTAAGGAGGCCATGAGTTTCTAGAAGAGACTATTCCATGGTGGTTCTGGGTCATATTCTTACTAACCCCAGTGACCAGTGACCATCTGTGATCAGATGGAACTCATTGTTATAGCATGGGGGGGGTCTTCTGTGGGACCACGAGGCACATGGCCCCTCAAGACTGTGTCTCACCTGCTGTATTCCCATTCAGGTGGCTGGAGGGCACCAGGGGCAGGAAGTTCACTGAGGTCTTTTACCAGAGAGAAGGTGAGAGGGGCGGAGCACATGGAAAGTACACACTAATAGGAACACTGGTCCTGTTTCCACCACTCGGCAATTTTCTTTCTAGCGTTCTCTGTGATAAAACATCAGGGAGAAAAAAATCTTTGTTTTATTTTATTAGGGACAAATGTTATACTGAAAAATGTTAACAACATGTGGACACTGTTTTGCCAAAATAAGATTACTTTGATGTACAGCCAGTTGGCCACCCGTAAATGATTCCTGCCCAGAGTCAGGAAGGCTGAATAATAAATTGGCTACTTGGTCTAAGCACTCATTCATTTCTTTATTAAACAAGCACATGGGGGTTGGAGTTAGAGCTCCACGCTAAGTACTGCCTAGCCCTTCACAGGCTCTTGATTCAGTTCTCAGAACCTCAAAAATGTAAAAATAAAATGAAAACCCTTTTAAGAAGTATATCTTAGGTACTTACTAATATGTGCTAGGAGACATGGGGTATAGACAAATGAGCAAAACAAATCCTTTCATTCTGTGGGGAGAATAGACATGAACACAAGCAGCAGCACAGGATAGGATGGGTTAAGTGCCATTTGAAACTAAGTCCTTCCTAGCAAACTGGCCATGAAAACTGAAGGAAGAAGTGGTACTTACAGAGACAAAAGAAAAATAGGAGACAAGAGCTTTCTCTGAAGTAGAAAGAAGGTCAAGGTGGGGTTATAGAATAGCCAAAACATCAGTGGTGCTGGAAACTAAATTGATATTGCAAAGGAGAAAGATACAGGGCTTGAAAAGTAAGGCTGAATGCCGCACTTGTGGATGGCTTTGAAGGGACCCATCTCAGCTCTCAAGAAAAGGCTTGGTAGGGGCCAGAGATTTAGCTCAGTGGTTCCGGTGCCTGCCTAGCAATTGCAAGGTCCTGAGTTCAATCCCGGTAACCACATACAACAATACTGGGTGTGGTGATTCACACCCACCAGCAATCAGTACCACATACCACAATGGCGGCATGATGGCTCACACCTCTAATCCCAGCACTCGGAAGGCAGAGGTAGGAGGATTGCTGAGTTCAAGGCTTGCCTGGGCTACATAGTGAGCTCAGAGTCAGCCTGAACTACAAAGGAAGGAAGGAGGAAGGAAAGAGAGAAAGAAAGAGAGAAAGAGAAAGAAAGACTTGGTATCCCCATGAGGTAAGGGGGAACCTTAGAGACACAGTGATATGGAAGTGTTGTCTGGGAGATGAATGGACCATGGATTAGCACTGACAGGTTTACAGGTGAGTGTGATGTTGAAAGGTAAAGCCACGTGAGAACAAGTGTTTCACTAGCGGAGTAGCCCAGAAGGTAATATAGCCCTCCTCCTCCTCCTCCCATGATCCCACTCTGTTTCCTGCCTAGT
>PVIC010027813.1:0-23613 GCA_004025085.1 Thryonomys swinderianus
CTGAGTTCAATCCCCGGTTACCACATATAATGCTGGGCGTGGTGGCTCACGCCTGTAATCCCAGCACTCGGGAGGCAGAGACAGGAGGATTGCTGAGTTCACGGCGGCTTGCCTGGGCACCATAGTGAGCTCAGGGCCAGCCTGAACTACAAAGCAAGACCCTGTCTCCAAAAAGCAAAAAAAAAAAAAAAAAAAAAAAGAGAGGGAGGGGGAAAAGTAGGTTGCCAGAAACATTTGAGGTGTACAGCTGGATGATTCATGAGCACTGAATGTTCAAATAAACTCATTACAATGTTAACATCCTTGAGCTTACCTTTTAAGCATTTCTATATGTTACTTTATGAGTCTTTGGCAGCCAAAGAAGGGCAGTAAGCAATGGAAGTGACTTCACTAGATTTTATCCTTAGAAAGCTCTTCTGGCTTTCTCTATTGAGAGAAATTTCCTGGGCCTGTGCCCCACAAGGGATAACTTTCTCCCACTTGGCCCTCAGCTCTACCAGCTAGGGCCTGGGTGGTCACACAACTTTAGAAGTTTCCTTTTTCCACTCTGCAAAGTCTTGATGATCGTTCTTGTCCAACAAGGTTTGCAAGGATTGAATGAATTACTCACATGCAATACTTGGAACCCTGCATGACACAGAATAATAATCTGGAAAATAAAGTCCTATTGGACAACAGTGAATTTCTTCTACACTGATAAAGGGATAAAACAGATTGAAATTTCTTAAAAGCCCTTTCAGGTAACAATTCTTAAGGTAAAAGTGACAACAACTGAAATCACAAAGGAAGACAGCAGACTAAGTAGCCTAGGGTTGTGTCTGTGAAATTGAGAGCAGAAGGGTAGAAATCAATATAAGTCACTAACCCCCACCCCAGGGGTGAGCTCCAGGAAGAAGCTCCTGTCTTGCTCCCTCACAGTGCAGAATCAGGGCTCCTGACTGCTTGGTGAGTGGGAATGACTGTCCATCTGTTTAAATGGGGATTTGGGGGCGCTTCACTTTACCACCGTCCACCAAATTCAAGCCCTTTCTCTCTTCTTAGTTTCACATCCTTTAAGGAGAGATTAATGTGCAAGTGCATGGTTTCTAAATTGATGTCTGGGGTTTTGTCTCTAAAGGCATAACCGTCAGACACTGGAACTACCAAAGCAGCAGGAAGCAGATACGTCTGTCTTCAGTCTGAGTCTAACCATGGAGGACAGGCAGGACAGTCTCTGTGTATTTCCTACTCCAACCCACTAGAAAGGCCCCTCAACACCTCCTCAGTGTCCTGAGAATTAAGGTTTAGCTGACCAGGCTTATAATGCCTAGCCCCAGGAAGTGGCCCTGAGCCCCTTCCCCATCTCCCACTTCTCTCTGCTCATGTCCCACATCCAGGCCACTGGACAGACCCCAAAGCAGGGCTTCTCTGGTCCCTGAGCCTTTGTCCACTGTTTTCTCTGCCTTGCCATGCCTCCCAACTCTGTATCTGTTCATATTTCAAGTACCAGATTAACATTTTGCAAAAGGTGAGCCTAATGTTTAAGAATCCCCACAGAGATCTGAAGAACAGTATTTATTCACTGTCTTCCTTCTCTGTAAATTGCTGCAGAGGGGACCATGTCTACCCTTAGTGCTCGGCGCACAGAAATTCTAAATAAATAGTCGTCTAATAACATAATCTCCTTTAACTCCTCCAAAATGCTCTTTCAAAGGCAAAAATATGTATGAGCACACACCAATGTGATTTCTAAGGAATGTCGCAAATACTCCTGCATGGTTTGCTTTAGTGACTTTAATTTCTGCAGACATGAATTTCTTTCTGTCATGATTTTTCTGAAAAAGGAGAATCTCCTAGATTCAGTCCTGTGACTCACCCATCCATGTATTTTCTGGCCCAGGACTCCTCCAACTAATATACGAGTCACTGGAAAGTTTTTGTTAGGCTACAAAATGGAATGGGATAGGTGAATGGGCCCAGAGTTTGCATTTGTAACACATTTCCACTTGAGTTTGCTCTTCAGGATCCATACTGTGGGCAAGGCCCCCATGCAAGAAGCCGCTTGACTTCCCTCAAGCAGTGCCTGAGGGAAATCACTGCTCACTCTCACCCTTCAGGGCAGGGGCTCAGCCAACAGTGGCTTCAAGTGGGGACTCCTACTGAGGAAGGGTGGCAGGACTGTATGTGCAGGACTTACTGCCCCATGACCCACTTCACGAGAGCACTGTGTGCCCGTCACTGTGGTTTTAGATTAGCACAGTCTACAAAGGAGTGAGGAGGATGAAGTCTCCAAGAGAGACAGGGAGGGAGAAAATGGAAAGAAATCACAGCTAAAAGGCTCTCCTGAGCTAGTCTATCACCAAACATGCGCGTCAGGCAGGCCTGTGATATAATTATTCATAAAGGGGATTTATCTCCACGTAAAAAAGTGGGGTCTTCCTCCTCTTCTCTGAATACATTCAAGTAGTGCTGTGCACGGAGCTGAATTCCTTCACCCACCAGATTAACTCATGCATCCTCTGAATCCCTCTTTGCAACTTCTCCAGAAACTATTGCAAACATTCACCATAAAATTGGAGGCAATGTCGGACAAAAATAAACAAGAAAAGCCTTGAGGATAACTGGTATTATACCCAAAGCTGAGGATTTTTTTTTAAGCTCTTACTGTCTCTCCTGGAGCTAAGCTGTATGACAAAACTGCCCAGCCCACATAAGTATTTTGCCTGTCACTCATAATGTCAGTTTAATATACTTTCAATACTGTAGAGCTGTCATGGTTGGATTCATGGAAACTGCTCCTCTGAGGTCTTTGAGTAATGCTTTATCAACAGGAACTAACAGAAGGGCGAGTGTTGGTTGTTTGACTGTGGGAACAGTGTCCTCAGACTCCCTGAAGACTCGAAGCTCTATTCTAGAGCTCTCAGCCTTGATCAGTGTGAACACACGTGAAAACATAATAAGTGAATGAAGAAGTTGCTTTGGAGTCTATGCCCTCCCAAGTGCTCTGATGATTAAGCTCAGCATGGCTGGTGAGGTTCTATCAGGCAGTGAGTTTAGGAATGGGGTCAGTATTCTTCACTGGAAGCCTAGGACAGGGGTTTATTAGCAAGTAAAAACATTATTTTTCTTTGTCTAACTTCTCTAGTATCTTAAGACTTTGTTCTCATAGTTTCCTCGCTGTCCTGACATTTCAGCTTTTAATGATATCGGCTCAGTACATTAGCTTCTAAAATCATGGAAACGTCTCATCTGATCTCACCCTAACCTCGCAGGTTGGTGATCTTTATTGTAGTATCACATCAGACCTTAAGCAAAAGCAAGGTCACCTACATCCCTACTTTTGAGAATTCTTCCTGCTGGAGGTTTCTGCGATTAGCTCTTATCCACATAAAGGAAGATTCGCTTACTCACACTCAGGGTGTATTAGGCGTATTTACACTAAAGGTGTTATTCCGCAAGAAAGAAATGTTACAGACCATTGGGAAGGGCAGCCACATCACAGCACACAAAGACTGGCAGATACTGACAAATACACACAATCTCCAGCACATGGCACCACTTACCCTTGAGATCAGACAGAGGGACAAGCGGGGAGGAAAGTTCACAACTGAAGAGAAATCTCACTTTCACCAGAAGGTCAACCTTATCACTGACCTACTGTAAATACTCTTTGGCCCACTGACGGACGTGTGACAAGAAGCAGGAGAGACAGTCACAAGACTGGGACTCTTGGGCCCTCTCTCAACATTCTGGACAAGGAATTCCCCGATCCACGTACAGAGACACTGTTCTTCAACAAAGCCTGAAGACCAGGCAGGAATTCTGAATGCTGCACTGATGAAAACCCACAATGCAGTCTAATCTCTAGCCAAACAAAATTGCTTGAGGGTCTTACCCTCCCAGAGAACTTTCTTGAGAAGATGGAGAATCCCAGAAACAGCACTTTCCCAACACTCGCTAGAAAAGGAACATGATGGAGTGTGTAGTGTGCAGGTATATTTTTGTCAGTTTTGGCATCAGGTCCTGGGGCTAAAGAAACAGCAAGTAGGAGAGAAATAACCCCAGAGGGAGGGGGTTAGGATGTTTCTGCCTCCTTATCTAGTCAACCTCTCCAAACTCTCTGCCCTCCCATGGGATGAAGAGACAGGCCCACTTGGATTATAAATAAGCAAACAAAATAACCACTGACTCTGATATTTCCTATAACTTTACCTTTAGATTTCAAAATTGTTATTAGCGAATACATCTTCATTATGTTTTTTGAACTGCAACAAATAATACCTCACACAAGCAAGTAAAACTAACAAGTGTCTAAACAATCAGACGAGGGGACCGATTCACTTTAATAAATCGAGATTTCACTAAAAATTAAATGAGGAGGCATCTCAGACCTTGGATGAAGGACACTGAATGTGAAATGAGCCCACAAGCTTTTTTTAATAATAGTGCTGGGCACTAGGTGGGTATTGGTTGGGGCAAAATGCTGAGTTCTGATTGGCTGGCTAGATTGGATTTATTTCCCATTTGTCAACCTAGAATCAATAGACTGGGCTTGCTACAGCCATCTCTTTACCACACTGCCCATGCCCATCCATCAGAAGTCCCACTGCAGAGCCAGGAAGAAACCACTGCTCAGTCTAGCTGACGATGAATTGGTTGATTTCCTCAGGAAATTATGAGTCTCATCCTTTCTATGTTTTGAAGGGAAATAAACCAAATGTGGCCAGATTTCTCCTACCTGATGCTTGGTGAGAAAAGGACACCTAACTCCCTGTGAGAGAAAGGGTTTCTGAGCTGGGCATACTTCATGCAATATCTTTTAGGTGAGCAAATACAAAGCTGAGCACTGATGAGGCCCTGCTCATGTTTCTGGGAGGGGACTCTGCTTTGAGGTCAACAGAGACTGCTTTGGATGAAGGTGGTGAGATTTGCTCTTAGTGACTAGTTAAGGTTGCCCCGGTCACAACATTGGTATGTTCATATCGTAGCATGAATCGCTTGATGAGTTCAATTCTCAAAGAGACTTGCCCACATAGGAACCTGACTCTCCTCTTGGCTCAGCCTATGTAGCTGAATTGTCAACCTGTCTTGCTACTTTTAAACTTAAATCTTTGTGACCTCTTGTTATTTCTGTTTCTTCCACTCCTATCCAAGTCCAAGTTGGTTCCTTAGACATGTGCTTGGTTCCTCTAGTTGTTGTCTGTCTCTTTTTCTACCTGGATGCTATAATCACAAGGATCATTTAAAAGAAACGACATGTCTCACTAAGACCTCAGTGAAATCTTCTAATAGTGTCTCTCTTTATCTTTAGGATGAAATCCCTAGCTTGGGTATCACACTCTTGCCCACTTTTCTCACCTAACTGCTCTTCTGTCCTGTCCTGTCCTGTCCTCCTGTCCTGTTCTCTTTCCCCTCTCTCTCTCTCTCTCTCTCTCTCTCTCTCTCTCTCTCTCTCTCTCTCTCTCTCTCTCTCTCTCTCTCTCTCTCTCTGTCTCTTTCCCTCCTTTCCTCCCTCCCTCACTCCTGTTGGCCATACAGTTTTCCCAATATGCTTATTCTTACTTAGATTGGAGTCTTGGAATATATTATTTTCTTTGCCCTGAATTCTCCCATACCTAGCCTTCATTTCTCAAATTATACATAGATTGACCTGTCCAGAAGCCCTTTACGTCCCACTGACATTGTTGCATCTGTAAACTCTGTAAAGAACAGCTCTGTCTTATTCATATCCCCTAAACCTGGGGTATTCAATAAATATTTGTCATGAGGAATTGCATGAAAGAAGAGAAAGAGGGTTGAAAGCAAGATGCTTAACATTCTTCAACAATATCCTCCCAGGGCTCTGCTAAAGCACAACCATTTCTTTAGAACTCAGGGAATTTCTTCCCCTGTAAAACAAAAATAAAAGACTTTAAAAAGTGCATATATCATAGATAATTGACTGACTCCAAAATGGAGTAGGAGAAAGTCTCACAGGACCCAGTTGCTTTAGATCAAGGGATAAGGAGAAGAGATAGACACAGGTTAGGAGGGAAATTGAGGATGCAAAAGAAAAAAAAAACTCTTTAAGAAAAAAGAAGAAATAATCTGTAAATTAGGATCATCTAATTATGTGACATAAATGGATTTGAGAAGCTTAAGTAAGATAATTACCATATGCAAAGTAAAAGAACTTCTGAACACACACACACACTTTTTTAAAAAATTTGTTGTATTGGGGGCTAAACAAAACAAAGTTTGCTCTAAGTTATATTCCCAGCCTTTTCTTCATTTTTTATTGTTTAGTTTTGACACAGAATCTCACTAAGTTGCCTAGGCAGGACTTGAACTTGCGATCTTCCTGCCTCTGCCTCCTAAGTACTGGGATGACAGACATGTGCCATCATTCTACGCTTCATGAACACAATTAAAGTAGACTCCAATACTGTATTCTACAGAACTCACCAGAAAAACACTGCAAGCTTGAGAAGTAAGGAAAAAGAGGAGAGGGCTCAGAACTCAATGAGGAGTTGAGAAAAAGAAAGCAACATCTCTAAGAATGAAATACTAGAAACTCCAGCACTGGGTTTACTAAATACTGCCAAGGTACTTGAAATTGGTACCAGAAAGTGGTTGAATCTTAACCTTTTCTATTAGTATGTATCAGTCTTAGAGCCTTTGCACATATCTGAAGCTCACTGTGCCTCAGTTTCTTCCTAAGAAAATGGGAAAGACAAACTAAAAAATCACTGACTACTCCATTACATATATACTTCATCTCACACACATAAGAAGCACTGTTTCAACTACCACCTCACAGATGAGAACACCAGGCTTGGGGAAGTAAAAAACTGACCTACACTCACATCAAGATTGGAGATAGGAGTCCATTTGTCCTGGAAGTAAACCCAGCGCAATGGTCCATGAGGCAGTGCAGAGTACTGAACATGGGACTAGCAGCACCTGGTCCTGCTCTACCGCTGATGGGTTAGGGATCCTGATACCTAACTTAATATCCCAGCACCCAACTTCTTCCTCTTCAAGACTGTGCTGTCCACAAGCACCAGCCACTTAACCTACAGCCAGAACCTCAGCCAGACTGTAACATTCAAGGATAGAAATACCTCCTAGCACCAGGGCTTCCAAGGCCTGGCTTTCACCACTCTTCCTCAGTGTTCTTTTCATCCTAATGTCAATAACACTCACATCAACACTTCCCTTGGAAATACATTGAAAAGTTGCTCCCCCACCCTACTGCCTAACTAAGCTACTGAAGAAGAAGAAGAAGAGCAAAAGAGATGGGGCTGGACAAACTCTGACAAGCAAAGGTGAGTGAGTCTATGCAAAGACAGGCACTGCCCTGTTGTCTAGGGATAGTTCTGTTTAGTTCACATCTTTCGCTGCCCTTGGGTGAAGAAGCCTTTCTGGCTGGCTTTTCAAATAAGACCCTCTGGTACGACTGCTCAGGATGTTATGAATTCCCTCTCATCTGAGGGACTCCTGCCTTGATGCATGAAGACATCCAGCATGCACCTGTAAAGTCAAAAGCCTGCTGTCATCTGAAAACTAACAAAACACTAAGGTTTTGTCCCCGGAGCCCTATTGCAAGAACTATCGCATTAAAGGTCAACACATAGAGTTACAAGCTGCAGGCAAAGATCATGCTTTTGTGAAATGTACAAAGGTCTCTGTTTTCGCTTAGAACAACCCACCATGGTATTACTCTATCTCCTGAGTATACGATAGCCTGGGAAGATGTCACCAACCTATGTCACTTCTGACCTGATGAGAAACCAACCTTCATGAATGGGGCAAAAAGCTGCTTACACACAGGATGATGCTAGCAGCCTTTTCCTCTAACATACCACGGCCCACAGTTTGAGCTGTCAGAATCCAATCTCATGAATACCAGTCTTTTGCCAGAGCATATTTAATCCATCTTTTGTAAATCAGTATCCTAGTTTAAGTAGGGATAAATTAACACTTCTTGAGCTCTTATTATGCATATTAAATAAATCTGTGTGTTTTATCTTGCTGAATCCTTACAATTCCCTCAAGGTAACACTGATCCTAACTTTACAGGGAAAGAACTGCTGTCCAGTAAAAGAGAAGGAAACCTTGGGCCTATGATTTGAATCCAGTCCCGGGTGACTGATCAACTCTTGTTATTTTCATGGCAACTCACACACTATGGGAAAATAAAGACTTTTTAATCTACATCGGTTGTTGAGATGGAAAAAAAAGGGGGGGCTCTCATGTCCCCCGCTCACTCTGAATAATATTAATCATCTAAAGTAAAGATGGAAAGGTTGACACTCTCACCATACAAACGAACCATGCTTGGCACTATGACCTATGTAGCTCTGGGAGAAGTAAAACCAACAAATCTCTGAAAAACATCAATATAAGGAATGTAAGTATATTATAAGAAAAAGACCAATAAATTAGTATAGAGAGTGCTCAATGTTGAGAAAGATAATGTAAATCAAAGAAACAAAATGGTTTCCAGTTTTACAAATTGATGTTACAATAGAAGGCATTAATGCATCTAAATAAGTGATGTCTTGATCAGAAAGGGAATTGGTCAACAATAGAAATGGAAAACAGAGGAGGCAGAGGGAAAGTCAGCAGGAGGGTCTTTGCAGCAAGGCTTTTCCTTGCTGCATAAGACAGAAGGCATCTTGGCCAGAAGAGTGAGGACTCTAGTGATACCTACCGACAAGGCTTTGTATAAAGCAACAAGAAGCTATCACAAGTGGAGGAAAGCGTCTCAGGGGACCTATATTTCTTTTTCCTGATTCAAACTTTTTAATGATAATTCAGTTTTTCTGCAAAAAATCCCAACAAGTACAAGTAAAGCATAAGTCATACTGACAGGAGAGCTCACGTCTCCTGAAGTTTTACTTGTTATTGTACCTTTGTACATGGGCATCATGCCCAACTCTGAGTCCAGGCCCGGGAGGTGAAGCCTCCACTGGATGTGCTGATCAAGACTCCATATCAGAACCAAGTGGCAGGTTAGTGGAGTCTCCATGGCAAAGATACCGAGGAGAATACAAGGTATAGTACGCCCCAGTTTGCTACTTGATGCTGTGTGTGTCTCCAACTGTAGGGCTCTGTGCCATCAAAATACCCTCTGAGAGCGGAAACTATCCTGGAGAAGGGATTCACCTAGAGTCAAGGAATAAGTGCATGAGTTGACATGAGGAGACCTAGGTCTTTAACCAACACTTTGCCACTAACCAACTGTATAGCTTTAGAAAACAACCATAGCCTCTCCAAGTCTGAAGACCCACATCTGATTAATAGGGAAAACAAAGTTGACAAATGATGCTCTTTGTGATTTGTCCCCTTTTAGCAAAGCTGCCACATAAAAATGGATGGGCCACAGGCAGCTGAAGTCCCCTTTTTCTCTAAGGCAAAGCCACAAAACTACCTCAGGACTGTCAGAAATCATCTGGCAGCTGAGTGACCCTGGACAGACAGACATTTCTTCATGAACATTTATTACTTTGTTGTAAAGAAAGTTTAACCCATTTTTACAGAGGCCCCTCCCTGTCCTGAGGTTTTATACTCTAACTAGGAATTCATTGTCAAGAATGTAGTGTTTTCTTCCAGCGCTAGTGTTTCTACAGTAATCTTCTCTTTGCTTTGTCAGGATCCAGTAATGTTCTTTCCAATCTATCCTCTGTGTGGAACCCTGCATAATCTTAACAAGACTTAAATGTGACCATGCTATAGTGTTGCAAACAAGCCTTCCATTTAAGAATCCTTCTATTGTCTTTAGAATAGATTTGCATTTCTTATGCAACATTAATAATGTTTAATTTTAACTTAATTTTAACTTTCTCACTTTTGTCTCCAATTTCCCCTTCATATATACTTTGTGTTTTCATTTTAGTTAAACTATTTTCAACCTAAAAAGGTACCCATAATGCCTTAGATTGTGTTGAGAACTTACTTTGGGGCAGATGAATTCTGAATGACTATGAAATACCTAATTAGAAAAGTCTGGCCCGGAGATTTAGTTCAGTGGTTCTGGCACCTGCCTTGCAAGCACAAGGTCCTAAGTTCAATCCCCAGTAACCACATACAGTGCTGGGCTTGGTGACTCACACCCACCAGCAATCAATACCACATACCACAGTGCCAGGCGTGGTGGCTCACACCTGTCACCCCAGCACTTGGGAGGCAGAGGCAGGAGGATTGCTGAGTTCGAGGCTTGCCTGGGCTACATAGTGAGCTCAGGACCAGCCTGAACTACAAAGCAAGACCCTGTCTCAAAAACAAAAACAAAAAGAAATGTCAGATAAACAGTGGTGTCTGTCTGAGGCTAGAGTCATACCTACCAACAAGGCTTTGTATAAAGCAACAAGCTATCACAGTGGAGGAAAGCATCTCAGGGGACCTAAACATTTCTTTTTCCTGATTCAAACTTTTTAATGATAGAATTGCTATAAGTAATTTTGCGCTATAGGAACAGAATTTGCATCTAGTCTAAAAGATAGAAGTGGACACCATGTAAGTGGAGCAAACACCTGGGGAGAAAATGTGGATAGGTGGATAGCAAGAGTCAGAGACTGAGGATGGAATGCTGATGAAACACCACCATCCAATAGTGTTAAATTATTTAGCCCAATTTGTGAAGAAAAATCCTATAATTTAAACACTACATGAGGTAAAAGACTGTGGGAAGATTTCTTTCCTGTCCATGAAAATTGTTATAAAATAAAGTAGATAAATTAGCATCTAACCATTTTTCAAAAAAGAAAAACTCAGGCTTTGAAGGGATATAATAATTATTTTAAAAATAAAGTGATCAATATACTAAATTCAGAAGCTGGCATTTGCATTTAAATATTTTCCAATGATGCTCATGGTCTTAAAAATCATTGTCCTGCATAAAACAGACAGCATAAGCTTTTTTTCTTTCTGTCAGATAGTAATGGAAGCAATAAAGCCTAATTCAAATAAAGAAATAGTTATGATGGATAACACAAGAAATATTAGATTTTAAGTAATGAATTGGTTAATGGGGGCCTTTTGAGTTTATTTAATAATGCTGTTTGCAAGAAGTAAAAAAATCAAGGAGTTATATTTAAAGAAGAGTCTTCATATCCTCTGAGTCTATTTTAGGCAATTTCTGTGATAAATTATTATACAAGGAGATTATACTTACATTTGCCTATAAACTTTCATTACCTCAAAGATGGAAGAAGAATAGCATTATGTAGTTAAAGACAGGCTTACATTTTGGTCATAATTCTATACTTGGAAGATTAGAAATTTGCAACCATCATGTCAGCCACACTCTGCCCAGGTTTTCTCTTATCCCAGACAGAAAATCTAGACAGAATTGCATCAATTACTTTACATCACAAATTATATATCTTTGGTTAATGCAAAGATCTTTTAAATTTAATGTTGCTTAAGTAATATTTAATCGAAAAACTTGTTTATACAACACACATGTTGCCAGCAATACAACTTACTCTCTTTTCTTCTTCATCGTGATTACCTTGTATAGTTCTGAATTGAATTTCCCCCAATGTAAACTCTTGAAGGAAAACACTGAAACTGACAAGATCTAAAGCAAAACAATTTGTCAGTTAGTGGCATAACAGCCATTGACCATGTGTGGGGCCAAGTTCTGGAGAAAGCACATGCATTTGGATGTGTCTGTTTCCCTCATAGAGTCATGCTCTGTCCAAAAATGATGTGCTTCTGAAACATTCTAGATGAAGTCTTGGAAGTAAACAGTCACCAGATGCCACTGGGTCCTATGGGAAGCCAGCTAAGAGAAAGAATTGTTGCAAGAAATAACATGAGAAAACAGTTAACCTCACTGACAACCTAATTTGTTGAAATGAACCTGCAACCCACCCAGGGACAATCTGTGCTATTGTGGATGGCTCAAGGTTCCAAGACACCTATAAATTCTGCAATTTGATCACCACACAGGGCAAAAACACTATGAGAAGATCAAATTCCTTACATTATTGAGCACTTCTGTGGGTAGATAAATTTGAGTCTAAACTATTTTTCAGAAAACACATCTTGGTCAAAGTATACAAAGTTTCAATTGTGTAAGATGAGTAAGTCTTAGAGATCTACTGTATAGTACAGTGCCTATAGTCAACAATACTATATTTGATATTTAAAATTTTGCTAATGGGGAGATCTTACATTATATATTTCTACTGTAGTAGTATAATAGGGTAATAGTTAAGTTAGTCCATAAGTAAAGTCAGCAGAAAATAGGGATGGCTGAATAAAAAGAAACTAGCACATACTGAGTTAACAGCCAATCTAAATCATGTAATAGAAGAAACCATGGGAAAAAGGATGAAAGTTAAAATAAAAATTAATATATGAGGTCTCTTCCTCCTGGGAAAGATTCTTGGGCAGAAGCAAACTGCCTACTGTGGCACACATGACATAGGCTCCCCACTGTTGCCCAGGGCCACCTGACAGAAACTATTTTGTCCCTGCAGTCTTAAAGTCTGAGTTTCTTCAATAGGCTCATGTATAAGTACAAAAAAAGGTCATGCACTGTTATTTCCTTTAAACACATGCTCAAGTAAATAAAAGATGATATACAATTATGAAAATGTATAAAATTAAAATGTTAGAGTTAACCAGAAAAGTCATAAGAAGGAAAAAATACATGAAGACACTAGGTGCTGAGAAATTTCTCTCAGGAGCTACATATGAAGGACACAGAGAGGTGGAGAGCAGCTGCTGTATGAGGGTTGATACATGTCAAAATTCCATGCAAAGAAAGATCTGTCTACTGAAAGGACAATGCTGGCCTTGGGGGTGAACTTGGTACTTTTTAATAATTTTACTGCTGGTTCACAGAAGATGGAAAGACAGCAGGTTGAGAGGTGCCAAGGTGGAAAGAAAGAAAAAAATAAGCAAGTTCTTCACTACCTGTTACAAAAAAAAAAAAGATGCGAAGGACTGGATGCTCAAGAGAAGCTCATGAAGGCAAACGGAGTCAGTTTAACCACCAACCCAAATTACTGCCCAAAAGAGCCACAAAACCAGACAGTTTCTACTGGGCATGTGGGTCCAAAAGTCTGCCCAAGCTATAACTGTAGTCCAGAGATGAAGGTAGAAGTCAGAGGTTGAAATTAGAATTACATATAATCAATTGCACAGAGACTTCTTTTGGACACCAAAACTGCACAGAGACACATGCCTGCCCGTGTCTATCCCCAAATTCAGAGAGTCCAGGACACCAGAGACAGGCAGAGAAGACCTTAGAAAAGAGGAATGGTAGCTGGCATCCATTATTTACCGATACCCTTTGCTCTCCCTTCTTCTCTCCTAACAGATTTGGGTTGTGAAGGTAGGAAGAGAACCCCTGTTCTCAAAGACTGTCAACCCCTACCCAGCCATGGAGGGCAAAGTATGACTGGGCCAACCGGGCTCGGCAGTTACATCCTACCCTCTAGCAACACCCGTTAGGATGGGCTTACAGTACAAGTTTTCTTGAGAGGTCCACAAACACCTCTGTGGACAAAGGTTTGGGGTTGTTTGGGGTTGTGCACTGTTTGGTGTTTGTCTTTTCTTCTTTCTTAGCCTGGAACAAGAGTGTGATGCTTAGCTGTGCGGAGGCTACAGTGTAGCTGCGAAGTCCTGAAACGGAAAGTCATCACGTATAGACGGAGTGAAAAACCCAGTGTCTCCCTTCATGGCCTTGTTGGACTGTGTTACAAGCCCTCCCGTCATCACCCCGCTCAGAACTAGCTGCTATCAAAAAGGCATCATGTGTAGCCTTCTGTTCTTGGATGACTCTGCGGCTTCTAGGGCGTGCTGCTCTTCTCCGACACCGGAGGGAAGCGGAGAGCGAAAGGGCCCTGGCAGAGGGAAAGCACTGAAGAAGAGCAAGACCCGCTGTGTTAAACCCGACAATAGGGAGAGGTGAGGATTTGAGATGGGGCACTGCGAAGCGGGCGTGGAGCCTGGGGAGAGGAGAGGGCTGCGGGGCTCAGCAGCAGGGAGGTGGAGGAAGCTCAAAACCGCATCCCAGCTGTGGCCTCTGCCAGTGTTTCCACTTTAATCTGTATTCACAGGCGACGGGGTTTGTACTTTATGGCTACAATGTTCTCATTTCCTTCATGGCCCTATTAGCCCCAGGAGGGCCGTGCAGCCGACACCAATTCCAACCAGCCCTTGGCTTTACTCACAGCTCTTTCCCGCGTCTGCCTTCTCCTTGTTCTCTGCCGCTCCGCTTTAAAAACCCATTCATGTTGCCAACACTAAAAACACAATAAAATCGAAAGAACAGAGGACAAAGGAGGAGAAAACCATAACGGAAGAGAAAGAATGAGACAGGAAGTATTTGTTTTGGTCTAAATCTTTCTGGTCTTCCTTTCTGTCCGCAGGCCTTGCCCTCAGGACGCTGAGTGGACCCGAAGGTCCCCTGATGACGGCTTAGGGCCTCTCAGCGGGTGCTCCAGTCTCTGTGAAGTGAAAGGCAGGACAGGAAGAAGCCGAGGCTGGCGTGCGAGAGACGGCAGGGAGGGGAATGCGGTGACGTTCTCACGCCACCTGAGTGAGGGGGAAACACCAGGCTTTTCCGCCACAGAGGGGCACTGATTCGGGTCCATCAGATCCTCCCTTGCCTCTTTCTCACCTGACTTCCAGGCTCCATTTAGGGAAGGACTAAGCTTCCTGTAGCCTTTGCTTTATTCCCAGTGATTAGCATGAGGCACAGCGCATAACAGACAGTAGATCATGAGTGAATTAAAAAAGCGTGTTAGTCTGGGGAGTTAGAAAGTGCGGCACAATCACTAGCTATGTAGTTTGGGGACCTGTCGTGGGTGCAGTTGTTACTGACATCCCTCCTGTGCTGGCACTGGTAGTGACAGATGGAAAAGGACAGTTCTCCCCAGAACCCTCACACCCTAAACATCAAGGAGACTCGCAGCATCTTTAGGCCAGGGCTGCTGCACGGCTGTTCTTGGCTCTGTCGGTTCCCCTGGTGTAGGATGTTGCCTCTCCCTCCCTGCAGGAACAGACAGATCAGGGCGATCTCAGAGAATGCGGGAGGGGTGGGCGAGATGCAGGCCCCTCTACTCCCAGGTCACTTCGACGAACCCTCTGTCCCTTCCACTCCCTGAAGACGCCTCAGCAGCCCCTAAGCAGCTTCTGAGGACTTACTGCTTGATAACACCCCCCTTCCTCAGGAGACACACGCTGCTGCCGCATGGGAAGACAATTTCAGTGATTCAACCCGCAACTGTGTGTTTATAGCTAAGACTGCATTTCTGAAATTAACTTGAAAGTGTTCCTGTCCCTGCCTTTTGCTGCCACTTCCTGCGAAATTCTTTCTCTCCTCTGCCTGGGGGTGTGAGGAAGGGGCCGGGCATCAAACTCTCCCTGAGTCCAGCTGCAGCTGTGGCCCCGGCCCCAGCCCCAGTGTGAACAGAGTCTCCCACTGTTGGGCTGAGTGAAGAACCCAGGCTGGGCGGCCCCACTGTGAGGCCCCCTTGCTGGGCTGCGCTGAGATTTAGGGCTCGTTCCAGGGGCGCCCGCTGAGTCGCCACGGTTCCTGGTCTATCAGAATGTCCCACAATGTGTGCAGAAACGGTGCTTCCACCCTTGGCTATGAGCAGGACTGTTCCCCTTCCAGATCCCAAACCCTTCCCGCATATCTGGGGAATTTAAAAAACAGACCCAGGGGCCAGAGATTTAGCTCAGTGGTGCCAGCACCTGCCTAGCAAGTGCAAGGTCCCTGGTTCAAACCCTGGTAACCACAGACAACAATACTGGGCATGGTGGCTCACGTCCACCAGCAACCAGTACCACATACCACAAATGCGGGGCTTCTTGGTTCAAGCCTGTAATCCCAGCACTCAGGAGGCAGAGGCAGGAGGACTGCTGAGACCAAAGCTCACCCGGGGTACATAGTGAGTTCAGGGCCAGCCTGAACTACAAAGGGAGACCCTGTCTCAAAAAAAACAAAACAAAACAAAACAACCAGACCCAGAACTACTTTCTATTTCTTTTTATGTGTTTTAATATTTGGGGAATGAATTGGAGATTAAGTGAGAATAGCAGTAAGGAACTAGACAAGAGAAATATTCATCTTTATATGCTCAGTGAGAAGCATAGTCATAGATGTTTTAAGAAGGGAAGGGAAAAGAAAGAAAAGGAGGGACTGTCAACTATACAACTTTACACAGAAGCATCAAGTTAATGGAGTCTGTTGTCTACCAGCCACCACTGTTTCCTAAAATGATAAAGTACATACTCTATCAACAGGCACAACTCGAAGCTCCCACACACAGCAATCCCAGGGCATTTTCCCATCTTTCTTCTCTATCTTAACTTTTCACTATGTAACATTCTATCTATCTATCTATCTATCTATCTATCTATCTATCTATCTATCCATCCATCCATGTATCTATAATCTACCCACTTATCTGTCATGTATGTCTTAAAATGTTGCCTATTTTCTAATTATTTTCACTGTATTGTAAGCACCAAGGGTAAATCAGCTTTCTTTTTTTTTTTAATCATCACTTCCCCTATTGCCTAGAAGAACAGCTAGAACATGGTAGGTATGTAAAAATTATACATGCATGAAGAAATGTACGAATGCACGATGAACAAAAGTCCCTGTGCTGTTAGGACCGGACCTGTCTTGCGTGGTGAAGCGCACTCACCACTGCTGTCCACCTCACTGAGCTTCAGCAACACGGCCGAGTTGGATAATGTCAGTAAGAGACTTTGCACAAGACCCGGCACATTGCCAGTGGCTGATAAAACGGCAGTAAGTACTAGCCTAGCCCCATCTAATATGGCAAGAGACAAGTGAAAATTAAAACGAACCAACCCTAGGAGAGAGAAAAATACGTTTTAAAGAATTTACATAATCTGCCTTCCATGGAGAAGAGAGGGCAGTGCGGAGGTCGGCTGCCAACCCAGTCCTGCCTGACTCCAAGGCCTGTGTTCCACCTGCCACCACTGTGCACTGCTTTTCACGCCCATCCTAACCCATCCTCACCCCGTGGTGGCCAAGGGAAGAAGGAGGAGGGGAATCTTCAGATGTGTGTCTTTCAACATCACTTAGTAGAAGATACACAGGCAAGGGAACTGTGGAGTACCTACCTGTGTGCGAGGTTACGCAGAGCATAGGACAGTGGAAGGCACTAGGCTTGCTCTGAGGAGGAGTCTGTGGGGCACGCATGTCACGAGAATACTCGGATTGGGAACAGCCACATAATGGTGAACCATCCTTAGAATGGACTGTGGAAACCTAGGGCTCTGGTCAGTTTCCCACCATCAGACTGTGATGTATTCAAGTGATCAGTTCCTCTCTAGACTTTTTTTCCCTCATCTATAAACAAAGGAATCTGGAAAAGTGATTCTTAATCTCTTCAAACTCTCCAAACATCACGGGGGCAAATGAGAAGACTTTGCAACCTCTAACACAAAGGCTTCTTAGGAGCTGTATCAACCACGTACTAGAGCAGCGGTGCCAAATCAAAGGCACACATGCCACAGAGGGCTGTTTGTAGTCACTGCCCTACAGAAAAAGCACAAGGATTCACTGTTGTACTGAAAGATCCTTCCTCCCTTGTTTTCCCCTGTAAAATCACTTTTAGGGCCAGAGTGAATTATGTTTTTTCATCATGCGTTCACAATGCCCCTTTCTTGTCCCCTGCTTTGTCTTTGCCATACTTTAGACAGTCCTACATGCCCCTGAACTCTCCTATCTCCAAGCCTGAGCATACACATAATAGTAGAATGTGCTTCCCTCACTAGGTACCCCTGGGCATCAGCCAAACACACGAGACTTTTCCTGGCAGGTCCCAGGTTCCCCCTACTCATCCACCCTCCATATCCTCAACGACTCTGTTCAGCTCTGCCAGCTTCTATCTTTACTCAGTAAAGTAAAACTTTTTCACTGTTTGATTTTATTAGATGCTTAAAGGCATTACTGTCACATTCTCCTTATCATAGTTGTACTTCTGCCTCCCTTGCAACAATCTTTTTGATTAAAAGTCTCTCCTTACCAAGTTCTGTTTGTATCTACAGTAACTGTGCTAGTCCGAATCTATTCCAATAGCAACTCTTTCCTGGACATGAATGAGAATCTTAGTTATAGTCTCATTGCTGGGACAAAATACCCAACACCCACAAGTGTAGGCCAGGGATTTAGCTCAGCAGTTCTGGCACCTGCCTCACAAGTATAAGGTCCTGAGTTCACCTCCTGGTACAAAAAAACAAAAAACAAAACAAAACAAAAACAAAAAAACAGCCCAACACCCAAAAGTTAAAGGAGGAAAGGTTTGTTTTAGCTCACAGTGTGCAGAGTTTCCAGGCCATAGTTGGTTGGCTCCAGGGCAGGTCAGCATAACAGAAGGGTATGGCAGAGGAGAAACAGTCCATGGCAGAGTAGGCAGGAGGCACTGAGCCTTCCTTCCTCTTTCCCTTTTTATTCCATCTGGGATGCAACCTACTCACTGGTGCCACCCACGTCTATGGTGGGCCTTCCCTGTTCAGTAATTCTATTATCTACACCCAGAAATATGATCACCAATCAGTGGACTAACTCAATATTACAGACCCATGATCACACAACCATAATCCAGTCACCTCTAAAGTCCCACCATGAATATACGAAGCTTTCAGGAAATATCTAGATAAAAGCCATAACAGTGAGTATTGATTATTATCTTTATCTTTTTCAGTCTCCCCTTATCCCCTAGCTAAAGTGATTTTTTTTTTTTTTGAGACAGAGTCTCGCTTTGTAGTTCAGGCTGGGCCCTGAGTTCACTATAGCCCAGGCTGGCCTCAAACTCAGCAATCCTCTTGCCTCTTCCTCCCGAGTGCTGGGATTACAGGCGTGAGCCACCAAGCCCAGAGCTAAAGTGATCTTTTTTTAAAAAAATCTGGTGATGTCACTCCTGTGCCTGTAACTGTTTAAGGGTTACCACTGTCCTCAGGGTAAGTTGCAAACCAGTAGATTACTGTTAACAGCAGGGTTCACCCTTCCTCCCGTCCCTCACCCCATACTACCTCTGTGCTCTACCTCCCTGACCCACCTTCGGTCAGTTGGTTGGGCTCTGAGGTGCCACACTCTTTCCACCCTTTGTGCCTTGCAACAACCCCAGGCCTGCAACCATCCTCACTGACTCAAATCTCAAATCTCAGCTCAACCATTCTTCCTTCAGACATGTGTTTGCTCCAATCCTCCAACTAGAGCTGGTTCTCCATGCTTCTTAAAATTTAATAAAGTTTAAAGTTGCATGTTGCCGGGCGTGGTGGCTCATGCCTGTAATCCCAGCACTCGGGAGGCAGAGACAGGAGGATTGCTGAGTTCAAGGCTTGCCTGGGCTACATAGTGAGCTCAGAGCCAGCCTGAACTACAAAGCGAGACCCTGTCTCAAAACAAAAACAAACAACAACAACAAAATTGCATGTTTAGCTGGTGATTACTTAGTACATGCACTTCTCCTATTAAATATAACCTTCAAGAGGTCAAGGACAGGTCCTGTCATGCCCACTATTGTACCCATCAAGGGTCAGAATAGATCTGGTTAGTCAGTACTAACCAACATCTCAATGTTTGTTATTTTAAATAACAGTATGAAGAACAGCATCATATACAAGAACTTCTTTGTATATGCCTTTGAAAAGTTGGCCCTTTGAAAACAATGACTTTTGTGATCATGCATCTTACACCATGACAATTTCAGCAGTCAAGGAAGAAGAAGTATAGGGACTAATAAGCTAGAAAGTGTGTGTGTGTGTGTGTGTGTGTGTGTGTGTGTGCATGTGCACGTGTGTTTACTCATCTTTTCAGATGTTATTTCAGATATACACTCAGGCCTTTAATAACTTGAACTTTTTTTTCACAATAATACCCATACCTGATCCTAGCAAAAGTTTATCTGTTTAAGGAGAACACTTACATGTTCATTGTTTCTGGGAAACTTAAGTTCTATTTTGGAAAACTGTAGTTGACCAAGGTCTAGGACTACTCTCTATCTCTCTTCTCCTCTTCTACTTCCAATCAACCTTGCATCTTTTTTGTTTGTTTGTTTGTTTGTTTGTTTGTTTTTTGAGACAGGGTCTCACTTTGTAGTTCAGGCTGGCTCTGAGCTCACTCTGTAGCCCAGGCAAGCCTTGAACTCAGCAATCCTATCTCTGCCTCCCGAGTGCTGGGATTACAGGCGTGAGCTACCACATCCAGCACTGTGGTATGTGGTATTGATTGCTGGTGGGCGTGAGTCTCCATGCCCAACATTGTATGTGGTCACCTGAGATCGAACTCACTACCTTGCGCTTGCGAGGCAGGCGCCAGAACCACTGAGCTAACCCTCTGGCCCTCAACCTTGCGTCTTAAACAAGGTCACTCATGCAGCAATAGGAATGAGATCTTGGTTGAATGGGTTTCATGTCCAAACTATCTTCCTGTAGGCCATCACCTATTATTCTTAGGGTAATTGTGACTTCCCTGAAAATTGAAGTCATACTTTACTCTTGCATCCTTTGCTTTTATCATAGTGCCCATTACATGATAGGGACTCAATAAATATTTGTCAAATGGGGATAAATAGTATTGAGAATAGATGGTTTTATGCCACCATTTAATAATACTAGGCCATGATATAACCCTCTAACCCTAAACCTCACTAAATCAATTTCTCTTTAATGTACATGCATTTACCAAGTTCTCATGCATTATAATTGCCTTGGGCAAAAAAGATTCCTAGCTAGGGAAATTTACTCTGTAAGAGATAATAAAGGTTAGTAACCCTAATCAATTTAATTCATCTCTTCAGTACTTCTGAACCATTTTAAATTGGCTTTTCCAGCACTGCCCAATTCCTTGACACAGGCAAACTCTGCTTAGCTGGGAACATTCTTTCCCTAGATAATTATCTTTGAAATGAATACAAAAAGTAGATTTACTGTAGGAAATTGTTGGCTATAAATATAAGTATGGAACAAAGAAATGTGAATAAAAGGGAGAGTAAATGGGCTAAAAAGATTTGGCAAGTAATTTGACGAAAAAAATCAAACAAACTTTTTTCTTGGACCTAAAACCATCAATGACATATGTTGACCACATTCCACATGCCAGGTATTAGGTGGAAAATAGTGGAGGAGGCATGGCCTCCCATTTCTAGACTATGTTATCTGGTTTAAGAAATACAGCATGTACTTTTAAAAGATCAAATTAAAGCAAAAGTACAAACACAAAAGAGACAAAATTAAAATGTCCATCAGTAAAGAATCAAACTTCAAATGTTAAGAACAGAACTAAAAATAATACAGCCTAAAAAACAGAATCTTAAGTGATACACAAAGCCCTGATACAATCTTAAGAAGGAAAAGAGTTCCATACTTGAACAGTTAATCTATACAAACTATAGAAGTGGACTTCAATGACTCCAAAGTTTATTAAAAAAATAAAACAAAACAGGGCTGGAGATTTAGCTCAGTGGCTCTGGTGGCTGCCTAACAAGCGCAAGGTCATGAATTCGATCCCTGGTAGCCACATACAACAATACCAGGTGTGGTGACACACACCAACCAGTAATCAGTACTACATACCACTGTGCCAGGCATGGTGGCTCATGCCTGTAATCCCAGCACTCAGGAGGCAGAGGCAAGAGGACTCCTGAGTTCAAGGCTTGCCTGGGCTACATAGTGAGCTCAGGGCCAGTCTGAACTACAAAGCAAGGCCCTTTCTAAAAAAAAAAAAAAACTGGATTTGATCAGTTCATTCTACTCCTGGAGAATCCATGTATTAAACATTTTATCCCAGTGGCATTTTTTATCTTTCTTCCATTATTTTTCAGGAACCCTCCAACCCAGCACAAAATCTTCCTGTTCATCTCTAGACTTGATACTGATCTTTTGAAATTGACCCTTAGGTCTCAGGACTAATCTCTTTAAAGCCCTTTTAAAACAATGGCCGTGTGCATTCTCTGCATTAACGTTACAGCTAGTTTTCAGCAGTTCGTCTTTGAAACAAAACCAACCTTCTACAGATATAAGGAGCTGAAGTATCAATAGGAAGACATTTGAACAACAAAACAAATGGAACAGTAGAGAAGGCTCTGATAGAACCTAAGTGGTAGGAAAGGAGACTTGTGGTATCTATTTATATGAAGGAACATTCAAGGTTAACAGAGCAGATCAATAACTGGTCTTTTTGATCAATTTATGGTCATTAGTGTAGTAAAATATGAGCTAGTCTAGTCAGAGAGACTGAATCACTGTTTGCAATTCTTCACACTTTCCCTGCTTTTAATTATATATTGGTACCCTTTGCATATCATTAGAGTGGTTACAATATTACAACCACCCCGTTCTGGCTTGTCATTACCAAGGTAATCTGAACAAAGTATCAACGCAGGAGACTTGGACTATGGTACCATGCTTTCTTTTGCTCTCCTAACACCTGCCAAGAAAAGGACACTCCCAGGCCAAGGAGACTACAAAAATCCTGGAACTGACTTGATTTTACCTTTGAAGATTTGAGGTACATCCAGCCATTTCACAAACTGAAACTGATCCACCTCAAACTATCCACAGATCTCTTGAGTATAAAATTTAAGTACTGCTTGTCATAAACCACTAAGTTCTGGATGGCTTATTAACACCAGTCCTTGGGCAACAGCTGGTAAATGTATCTACTGTGAAGTCATTAAAAGTCATATTTTTGAAGATTTTCTCTCTGATTTGAAACAAAAGCCATTTACTATTAAATTGTGATTATATAATAATTTTGCAATGACAAGATAATTTTTGAAACAAACTGGGAAATGAAAAACTCAGGATCAAAAATTACTCAGAGGTAACCAGCAGCTCCGGGCCCGGCGTGCCGTGTTTCCAGCGGACTGGGGAACTTGCGGCGGACGGACCGGACCAAGCAGCTCCGGGCCCACCGTGCCATGTTGCCAGCGGACTGGGGAACTTGTGGCGGACGGACCGGACCAAGCAGCTCCGGGCCAGCCGTGCCGTGATTTCAGCTGACTGGGGAACTTGCGGCGGACGGACCAGACCCAGCAGCCCCGGGCCCGCCGTGCCGTGATTCCAGCAGACTGGGGAACTTGCGGCGGACGGACCAGACCCAGCAGCTCCGAGCCCGCCATGCCGTGCTTCCGGTGAACTGAGTGAGCAGCACGCGGACCCGGCTGCAGGGTGCAGCCCATTTCCAGTGGACTGAAGGCCGCCCAGCACCACACTGTATCCCGGAGCTGTGCAGTGAGGAGTCAGACATAGAAGTAACTCATAAGCTCAAAGTATCCAGTATAGAATCTAACAAACCTTTTTTGTCTTATTTACTGTGTTTAATACTGGTACTGGCATTTATTGTATTATGGTAACAAACATGATGTGATTGTTCTGCTCAAATACCTACCATGAGGTGTCAGGAGTGAGAACTCTCAAGGGTTATTACAGATTCAAGGAGGACCCCCCCCAGGAAAGTGCTGCTTCCAAGGGGCCCCAGATAATAGAAAGAGACCTGCAACAAACATTGTCCTGTCATCAGTCAAAGAAGAGCATTAAAAACAAAGAAAGAGTAGAAATGGGAAAATACACAAAAAACCAGACACAAAGATCACCACCACAGGGAAATTCAGAGAAAAGGGAAATAGGGCAAACTGAAACTCA
>PVIC010027814.1:0-22767 GCA_004025085.1 Thryonomys swinderianus
GGTAGGGAGAGGTGAGTTTCTTTTGTATCACCCCAGGCTCCGTCCTAAAGCTCACACCAGAAAACTGTGGCAGCTGCTGGTTGTTATGCACCCTTTAGGGATAAGGTTATGTTTGGCCCCTACGTGTAGAGAGGTTTATTTTTATGTGTCTAGGTCAGAATGAGCTCTGCTTGCTGAAAAATTTGGGGCTCTTGACATGCTTTTCCCTTCCTCATGGTTTTCTACATTTACCATCTCTTATACCTGCCTGTCCTCAAACTCCCGTGTCTGAAGAAAAGTACTTATATTTAGGTGTCATTGAAAGTTCTACTTGCTTCAGGAAGCAAAATCTCCAACTAGAATTTCTATCACTTACTCTTATTACCTCATATATTTACACTGGTCATTTTATGAAGCCATTGCATGTATTTATAACATGTGCAGAGAGAAAACTGAACTTAATATAACCACACTCCAGGATGCTGCAAAATCCCTGCTTTCCTTTCGCATCTATTTGTTCCTGCAGAGCCCTCCTCTGTATTCCTACCTCTTCTTCTTTTATCCTTCACTTATTCTGGCTGTCCCAGACTCTGACTTCCTCTTCAGTAATTCCATTGAGTGGATTCCTGAGTGGCTGGAGGGACAGTACCATGTTTTCAGGTCTGTACATCTTTGCAGGTTAGTTTAGACCCTGTAGGCACTTTAAAGTCTTACAACAGAAAAAAGTTTTCTCTGCCTAATCTGTGATAACTTTAGTTTGTTACTCTGGTAATTAACATTTTGATGATTTGTTTCCATGTTTGATTATTTCTTTCCAGGAATGGAACTGGAGATAAAAGTAGGGAAATCTGTCCTATATTGCTAAGTGTCCTTTTATTTGCTGTTACTGGTCAGCTGTTATTAAAAGAGATGGTCAGTTTTTTAGAATTTAATTCTTTGTTGGTACATATTATATACACTTCACAGTCACACTCAACATTCATGGAATTTGTACCAGCATATGACAGAAGTTAACTCTCATTTATTTATTTATTTATTTATTTTGGAGACAGGGTCTCACTTTGTAGTTCAGGCTGGCCCTGAGCTCACTATGGTGCCCAGGCAAGCCTCGAACTCAGCCATCCTCCTGCCTCTGCCTCCCGAGTGCTGGGATGACAGGCGTGAGCCACCATGCCCGGCACTGTGGTGTGTGGTGCTGATTGCTGGTGGCTGTGAGTCACTGTGCCCGGGGTATTGTCCTATGTGGTTACTGGGGATTGAACTTGTGCTTGTTAGGTAGGTACTGGAACCACTGAGCTAAATCCCTGGCTCAGGAATATATTTTTTAATCTATATAATCTAAAATTGAGCTCTGAGATAATTTGAAGCTGATACTATATTTATAAAAATACTCTTTTTGAGATTAGACATCAGCTGTCATTTATTGGGCCAGTTCCAAATGAAATGATTGCAGAGTGGTATTTAAATCAGCCTTTTTGTTGCAGTAGAATGTGGTACTTTTCTCAAGTGCTAGTTGACATTAAATGTTTTAATCTGCCGAAGCGTCACCCTTCACATCTGGTACACATAGGAAAGGACCAAGCTTCTGTCATTTGTGAATAGGAGCCAATACGCTTTTATCTTATGGTTCAGAACTGTTTGTTCTAAAATTTTAAAGAATAAAGAGCAAAGCAAAATAAAATGAAAACCAGAAAACAAAGCAATCTTACCATCTTACTAAATTGTAATTGGTCCCTCCATGCTTGATTTGAAGAAATCATATGAACTTCTTTGCATGTCAGAAACAGAATTTCATTTTTCTATTTAACACATGATGTCCTTATAAATAATGTCTCCTTGTAGACTTAATGGTATTTTGGGCACATTTGAGCTGGTTAATTGTATTGAGTATGAAATTACCATTAAATAGAATATTAAAAAGTTGATATCACGTAGCCAACTTCTGAAGTCTGGCTTCTTATTTCATACATGGGTTGCACAGCTCTTCTTTCACTGGTATGAAATGCCTGGTGCCTGGAATTTAAAGCCAGAAGCTGAATTTGGTTGATTGTTTCATTCCATGGTTAGCTAGCTCCAAGGTAGGGGCATCATGGAGGAAAGCCATGGTGGAGCAAAGTGGTTCACTCCATCTGGCCCTGAAAACAGAACAGGGAGGCAGTGCCAGGGAGGAAAGGGCCAGGAGCCGGATGTATCACCCAAGGTTACTACTTTATGGCCCACTTTTTATTACTTTCTTTGGTGACCTTCAAACTTTTCAAAAAATTTTTTGAATCTTTATTGGTACATTGTATATACAGATTATGATCATACTCCAGGCTGGGAATTTGTATCAGCATATGACACAATTTAATTCTCATTTTTTCATGTGATCCTACCCACCCCACAATCCCCTGCCCCCTATATACATAAGCTTTGTTTCCCTTTTTTTATTAATGTCATATTTTTTCTTTCCCCTTATTATTCACCCCTCCACCCAACTTCCCTGTGAATATTTTCTGTTTCACAATGTCCATCGTACATTCTTGGACTCATTTACATCTTTAGTTTCTCACACCAGAGAAAAGATAACGATACTTACACATCCGTGACCTATTTATTTCACTTACAAGTATGTCCTGAAGGTATGTCCATTTGAGTACAAATGATTCGAACTTATCATTCTTTAAGGAGGAGTAATACGCTGTTTTATAGAAAACCACATCTTTATCCAGTCTCCAGTTGATGAGCATTTGGGCTGTTTCCAAGATTGAGCTATCATAAACTGAGCTGCTATAAACATGGATGCACATACGTCACTGTGGTATGAATCTTGTAATTCTTTCACGTATATCCTTAGTAGGGAAATACCAGGGTCAAATGGGACCTCTAATCCTAGTTTTTTTGAGGAGTCTCCACACTGACTTCCATAGTGGTTACAGCAGTCTGCATTCCCACCAACAGTGGAGAAGGTTCCTTTTTCTCTGCAGGCGGCTTTCAAACTTATTAACTTGACAGTTCAGCAGATGATATGACACCTATCTTGTACTGCTTCTTGTTTTCTAATAGCTCTGATTCCTCGAGAAAAATTGTTACAATATTATTAAATTATATTTATTAAAACTCCATATTCATTGCGTGTAAGCAAATATGTCTAAAATCAGTAAAGTCTTCTGTAGCAAACTGTGTTTAGCAATTAATTGTCTGAAAGCTTAACTTCCAGGCCACCGGCCTGCAGAACCATGTTTACTTTTCTTGGTATTTATCACCTAGGAAGACCTGGCTCCAGGAGTCCACATTCTCATTTTGTTTGAGATTTTGATGATGGAGAGAGAAGTGAAACAGCTTCAGCTAAGCAATACGCAGTTGATAGTAGTTAAAACATTTCACAAAGTTTTGGAGGGTTCTGTAAGGTTTGATTTTTATTCCATCTGGTGAACTGAAGAATTTCCTAAATGACATTGTAGTTATGCATTTGACAATGAAATATGTTTGTGTTAGTGTAGATATCATTTGGTTAGCTCTTCATAATCCACTCTGCATATTATTGCATCGTGTGATAGCAAAGACTGTAAAGTGTAATGTCAAATGTGTATTCCCATATTAGCCTTGCCATTATGTAGGCCAGCAACCTTAGGAGGGTTTAGTTTCTCCATTTTTAAAGTAGATACAATAATATATGGTTCATAAGATCATTGAATCTATTAAGTGAAATAAAATGATTTTTTCAAATTTTAATTATCTCATCTAAGTGGAAAATGCTAGTTTATTTCTCCTTTTCCTTCTTCAGTTAGCAGTATTAGTACCTAGTCAAAGATTGGAAGCTAGTTTGGAATTTTTAGGGAGACGGAGCCATGAAGGAAAATGGAATGTAAACTAATTTTATATCAGATGATACACTGTCACTTAACTCTCCAAAATTTCTAGCATTTATGTGGTAAATCATTGTAAGGTTAAAAAAAAAGTTCAGTATTCCAATCTTCAATGATTGATGTGAGGTTGAAAGTTAATTATCTCGCATAGACTAAAACACACCTGGTGGTGGCTTGGGAGCATAAATACTGATAGAAGGTAGCTGATTTGCATTAGCAATATCTTGAGGTTATTTACTGCCTGCTGTTGAATAATGTGAAGTATCGCACTTATTCATTGGAGATATTGTGAATTAAAAATTGCTTTAGAGGTTGTAAAATCCTATTTGTCTCACAAAATTATTATGTGATGCTTTATGTACCTCTTTGGCATCTATTAAGATTCACCTATTAGCTACCACTGTTTAAATTTATAACCAAGTTTTTTGTTTCCTTAAGTAATGATTCTATTTTACTGGTCCATTCTTAACTCTTGTGGAACAAATGACTTCTTGCTGAGCATATTCTGTTCTAACATCTAACATTTAATTAAGTTTCTGTGTCCCTTATTGTTCAATGATAATGAATTAAAGAATAACAGCTGACATTTATTATGTTCTTTGTAATTATTTAATTGTATATATATATATAATATTTTGCATGATGAACCTGAGGTTTAAAGAGACAACTTGTCAAAAGTCACACATGTAGTAAGTTGCAGAACTAGGACCCCTCTAGTTTCTAAGTTTATGGTTTAATATTCCAGATTATTATGTAAATTGGACACCTTAATCCAAAATTCTGAAGTCTGGGTTGCTCCAGAATTGGAAACTTCTGAATGCTGGTATGATGCCACAAGTGGAAACTTGTAAACTTGATCTCCCATGACAACTTGCAGTGAAAATGTAGGTGCACTAAAAATACTGTTCAGAATTATCCTTAGGCTATGTGTTTAAAAAAAAAAAACAATGAATTTTGTGTTTAGATTAGGGTCCAGTACCAAAGATACCTCATTATGTCAGTGCAAATATTTCAGAATTTTAAAAAAAAACCCTCTGGAATCTATCATTTCTGGTCCCAGGCATTTTAAGTAAGGAATACTCAATGTGGGCTTCCTCAGTTATACCCTACTGATATTTTGTTTCTCTTACTACATTGTGTATTTTATTTTTGTGGAGCTAGTTATTTAAGATGTGTCCAAATATATGCAAAGCATTCAGGGCTGAGCTACATAACCAGTCCTTATTCTGTACTTTATACTTTGTTCTTCTAGACATTTCTTCTGTTACTGAAGATTTCTAAATTCCACATTTATCCTCAACTTCTCTTAGTTACACTCAGAATATTTAAAGCTGTATATTTGGATATAGTTTAAAACTTACAGAAAGTTAGTGGCTAATATAAGGGACTCCTGTATATTGGATTTATCCAGATTTCTCAATTGTTTACATATCATCTTCTCTTCCCATGTATATCTGTGTCCACATATATATATGCATATGATTAAAGAACTCTGAGAGTGAATTGGGGACATTAGGTCTCTATATTACTAAATATGGCAATGTATATTTTCTTAAATATATTATTTTATATAAATAGTATACTTATTACACAGAAAATTTAATGTTGGTTCAACCTTAGTATCAAATGAACATTTCATATTCAGTTTCAGAAGTGTTTCTATAGTGTCTTTTGAGTTATATTTTCCCTTCTTAGGACCCATCTAGCTAACACAATATGTATAATTGTTATTCTTCTTCAATTCTCTTTAATCTGAAATAATTCGTCTGCTTGCCAGCAATGTTTTTGAAATTTAGAGGCCAGGTGTTTTGTATAATGACCTACAGTTTGCATTTATCTGACTTTTGTTTGTAATTAGATTCAGCTTAGACATTTTTTTGGCAGGAATATAATAGAAATGACACTATCTCCTTCCTGGTATATAATGGAAGGTTCCTAATGCTGGTTTGATCTAATTCATGGGGAGGTAACTCTGAAATTACATAGTGTCATGTTCGTTGTTAAATTTTTACTTACTATTTACAATAGCCATTGTTTTCATTTCTTTTATACTTATGAAATAGACTTCTGTTGTAAGGAAAAGTTTTCTCTCCCATGTAATCATTTGTTTGGATCAGAATGGATTCCATGGTTATTTTATTAACTTGATTATAATCCATTACTGTCATTAATTTATTTTTAATATTCAAATCATTCCAGATTTGATCAGTAAGAGCCACTACAAATTGACTTAAATGCCATTTTGATACGAGCTCATACTTTTTGCTTTCTGATGCAGAAAAATACTCCAGCTCATCATTTCCTTGCTGTGATTTCCTAGGAAGCCTTTATTCCAAAAGCCGTGGGTCTGCTCCCCAGAGAGCCGTGCTTTGAAAGCGCGGGATCTTCACAGTCCCTCCCTCCCTTCCCCTCCCCCCCTTCTTTCCATCCCTTGCTTCCGTTGTGCGCTTCGTCTGCATGAAGACGTCCAGTCATTTCAGAGCATTGTGCAAATCCGCTTAGGCCTCTCGTGCGTGTGCGTTTGCCAACCCTCTGAGCGTGTTTCTTTAACACCTGTTGGGTTCTGCCTTGCTTCAGCCCTTGGGCTGGCCCCTCACCTCGGCCCTGAATCTTTCATTCCTGACTTGGGAATTGACTTATGCCTCCCATGGGTCTTGTTTTCACTCTTTATTCTCAGCTATGAAACCCAAGTTATTTACCCTTTTTTTTTTTAACATTCAGTTTCAGTTCATCTCTGCTCTTCAGCTACATTCATCTATTCCCAGGTACTAATAGAGTCTTTATTGAAATTTCTATTTCTGTGTTTCCATGTCTGTTAGGCCAAGCTCAAATTAACTACGGCATGATATTATTTACCTCAAAGAAGAAAAAGTATGGGGTCAGTTTGGAGGATGTGGGTGTGAATACTAATCTGATTCTCCAAACAGAATCAAGTATTCTGGAAAGGATAATATAACTTCAAGACTTCAATGTGCAGCATTACTATTATTATTGTTATTTTTATTGTTGTGGAACGGGGAATTAAACTCAGGACCTTGCACTTGCCAGGCGGGTAGCAGCACCACAGAGCTACGTTCCCGGCCCCTTGTAACATTACTAAATATAGAAGATCAGTTGTATTTAGACTATTGAGCTGAATTCATAATTACATGTTAGACATGCAAAACGTTACAGAGAATAGTGTATGTTGGAAGCAGTATACAACATAAGAAAGGATGCCTTAAAATATTATAATTTCTTTATTGAAGTTATAGAAGAAAATCTTCAGCAGTTTTTGGTGAGTTCTTGAGATGAAACAGTGTTTTGGTCACTGATAGCCACACGTACCAACATAAAATAAATCAACAGTAACTCCCTCAAGTTGATGGCTGACATAAATTAGAAGTGACTGTATTTGTCTGCATAATACTATTCTTTGCACCATGAAAGTCTTATCACTTTTATTCCAGCCTATGATGTAGGAGACAAGAAAGTACGTGAATGTGTTACATATTATAACTTGGGTTTACTTTTGTTTTACTGCAGTTAAATAGATAATTAAGGAGCAATTTGTGAGTCATACAAGAAAAGTCTCATATATTAAGAATAATATTTTCTTAATTATAATCATGTAAAAAATAAATGCATTTTATTATACACAGATTCACCATTTTCCTGATGAATTTTGGTTATTTTTAAAAAAATCAAATCTCCCTTCAAATTAAAAAGATTTGCCACTTGAGAGAATATTTAAGATACATTCTTCAGATGCTTAAATGTATATCTCATAAAGAACCTCTAAGGGTCTTCTGAGGAAATAGAAGTGTTTCTGAAGTAAGTATGCTGTTAGTCTTTGCTAGGAGAGATGAACCATTTTGAATACATAGCTTTCAGGGTACGCTTAAACAGATAATCCTGTTTTTTGGATTCCCATGAACATGCTATTTGACAATGAACGACTTCACTGTGCCAGAATCATAATTACAGGAGCCAGACAACCCAAGTGTCCATCAAATGGAGACTGGATAAATAAGAAGTGGGTTTTTAAAAATAAAATGGAGTATTACTCTGCCATAAAGAATGATAAGTTTGAGTCATTCATACTCAAATGGATATACTTTGTGGACATACTCATAAGTGAAATAAATAGGTCACAGATGTGTACATACCGTATCTTTTCTCTGGTATGAGAAACTGAAAATGTAAATAAGTCCTAGAATGTATGATAGACACTGGAAAATAGAAAGTAGCCTATGGGAAGTGGGGGAGGGGTGAAGAGGGGAAAGAGAAATTGTGATGGTTAAAAAGGGAAACTCGTGGGTATAGGGGTAGCAGGTTGGAGGCGGCAGGGCGATGGGTAAAATGAGAATTAGGGCAGGCCACATGCTGGCACACATTCTCAGTGTGGAGTGTGATTATAACGTGTATATAAAATGTACCTATTTTACAATAAAAAATTTTTAAAGGAATTTAAGTTAAAAGAGAGATTGGGCTGAATAGGGACTATTTCAAATATCACTTAGAAGTTGATTCTTTATTTTAATGTCCCGAAGGAAGATGGCTAAAGTACATTCCCCTCCAGTGACTAAGTCAGCCTGAATTCAGTATGGGACTGTAAGCCCCACTTAGGCGGTTATCAATTTTTCCACTGGACAGAACGTCTTCTTACCAACTGGCTTCCCTCACTGGGTTTCTTCTCTTTCTGCCCTTTGATCCGAGAGGACGATCGGAATAGTTCAGGGCCCTGTGAAGTACGAGGAGGGAGAGGCCTGTGTCATGTAGACATAGGCCTGTGTCATGCGCCGTCTTCGACCGCAGCCCCGAGGCGCTGCTTCTTGGTCCCAGTGTGGACGGTAGGTCGGAAAGCAAGGGCGTCGCCGGAACCGTGTCGGCCACCGGCAGATTCAGACCTCAAGACCCCCAGGTGATCTATGGATGCATCAGGCTTGGAGAAGCGTTCATGTAAATTAGGAAACAATGTATAAACTGTGTTTTAAAAATTGTAGCTCAAAACTGACATGCTGTCAAGACGTGAGGAATTTATTTTGAATATCTGCAGAGGTGGCAAATTGTTTTCGTTTGAGAGAGGACTGTGCAAAATTATCCATGCTAGTTGCTGCGATCCGGTAGTCAAGCCACATATAAACGTAATCCAAATAATTTTCAGGTTTTCTGCAAAGGAAGGGGAAAAGGGATTTGACTTTATTCAATGCTTTTTCCTTTATCTGAGCTTTAGAGAGGAGACTCAAATAAACCAAAGTTGTCAAGTATTCATTGTGTGCTTAGCAAGCAGCAGGATGATACAAAGTACCAGAAAATAGAAAATACAGGGCCGTGTAGGACACTGACTTCGTTCCTCAGGGCCTTGCCTGACACTTTGCTGTGGCTCATTTAATTGAAATGTGATAGAAAGGTGGATGGATAACTACTTCTAATGTAAGGTAGAGTGAAAATACAATAAATTTGTAGAGTATGTTATCAGACCAGGAGAAAAAAGAGCAGTGCTTACTTCGTGATCATTGCTGCCACACAAATTCTTTCTTTATAATGGTAGCTGCTTGGATTCTCACTCATCTGAGCTCAGTTTTATTAGGGATTATTTCTGCAGGGGTGATATTTTATGTTTAGATTTCATCTTTCTCTCTTTTTTCCTATAAAGCCATAGTACTGAGCTTGAGCACTGAAAGGATAGGAGGGTTTGCTCTGTGGAAAGAGTCTCTGGGACCAGAGGAGGAGTTTGAGCCTCAGAAGATGAGGACCTGAACTTCAGCCCTGGGAATGGAAAGGTGGTAGTTATGGGGATGATACAGGAGGTGCCTAAGAGAGATGGTTGGAAAACAATAAACAGAGATATATCAGTAGTAAAAGCAGTTTTTGCTATTGATAAGTGAAATTTGATATTTATGATAGCATTATCTTCACATTTAAGTAATCTGACTTAATTAAAGTTACATTCTCCCTCTGCAGCAGTTACTTAAGAGGATAAGAAGATAAAGGAATGAAATGGACTTTTAGTATTTAATTACACGTGGTTCTATAAATTGATATTTGAAAATTTAATAATAAAATCTTATCAAGGTTGTATTTTTTCCCAAATGTGATCAAGTCACTACTATTCATTGTATTTTCAAAGTGTAGCTTGTTGATGTGAATCCTCAGCAAGAGGATGGTAAATATACTGCGTAAACCTATATGTCTAGTATTTAAATATTTCTTGGCTTTGAGCTCTATGTTTTAAGCAGTGTTTGCAATATTATAAATAATGTAGAGGGAAATAGCTTGAGACTTAATTATATTAAATCCCAACTTGCATACATTCAAGTTATGAATTTTTACAGATGTGCTGTATAAGATCCACAGGTTGTGGAACCATTATGGAAATACTTACGGAAATTTGTGAAGGAACTTAAATTAGACATTCTATATGACTCAGTGATATCCCTGCTAGGTATCTTCCATAGGAGCTAGTCATCATATGACAGGGATATTTGCATACTAATGCTTATAGCAGCATAGTTTGTAATAGCCAAGTCCTGAAAATAGCCTATATACCCATCAAGAGATGATTGAATAAACAAAAAGTGGTATCTGTAAATAAGAGAATACTAATAATAAGTATGAGACCTTTGCAGAAAAATGGATGACTTGAAAAATAGAATTCGAGTGAAATAAATCAGGCACACACATTTAAATACACGACTGTGTCTCGTGTTAGTGAGAAATAGTACAAACAAAAATATGATATAGGATTGATAGAAAGAGACAAGGGAATTGGTCTCTTGGAATAGGGAAGAGATCCACGGAGCCCGGGCGCGGTGTGAGGGGGAAGGGAAGGGGAAAAAAGAAGAATAAATAAGTGCCGTGGACACAAACCTAATGATCCTAATATAAACCCTTCATGTCATAACATGAGCTAAGACAAGTAGTATCAACCAGTATGAAAAAAACCCGTAAGGAAACCTGTGGGAGAGGAGGGGGGACGAAGGGTGGGGCGGGGGAAGAAAAGAAACCAACTGCATTGTGTCCATGTAACCACTCTCCAAGATGACTGCAAGCTGCATGAATTGCAAACACGTACTAACACAATAAAATAAATCCAACAACTATTTACCTGTGTATAATTCAAGTACTTTTTAGCTAAAGACAGATCCTTGACTGTGTTACACACTTTAGGACCAAACATGATCCCATAGGTATATTGAACTTTGTTGTCCAGAGGGTGAAGGTGAACTCCCTCTCTATCTTCCTAAAAGGAAAGCCAAATTAACTTAGAAGATATTCCACCCTTTTAAAATAACAACTTCATGATGTACTATATTATAAATATATATGTAATATATTATATATAATATATATATAATATTATATAATATATATAATATATTATATTATTATAAATAATAGCACATAATAAAAATTAAAATATGTATAAATAATTTATAGATTAAATAATTTATAGGTTAAAAGTAAGATCCATAGGTATACTGTATAAGACTCAATTTGTTCACTTGCAAATGAATCTAATTTAGGAACGTTCTCCTTGTTCATAAACTGGGGACTTCCTGTCTATGCAAACGTTGATTTAGTCATACAAGTCATTAATTTTAAAGAGACTGTGTAACTGGGGAAATCTTTGTAGATATTTGTGTTTTCTTTTCAATATTAATACTTGAGACTGGATGATATATTTGTCTTTTGGGTTTTAGTATTCCTTTTTCCTCTGACTAGTTCTTCTGGTTAATACTTTACAAAATAATACTTTACAGCCCTTACAACATTAAAAAATTCTGGGAAGTTTTATATCTGTACAGATTTTGCTTTTTTTAAGTGTATTTTGCACACAGGATTTCACAGATACTTTACTGGTCGTGGTAGAACAATGTTGTAGTATGCATAATTATTTAAGGATTTTAAATTTTTCTGTGTAATTTTTTTTTTTTTTGAGACGGGGTCTCGCTTTGTAGTGCATACTGGCTCTGAGCTCACTATGTAGCCCAGGCAAGCCTCGAAGTCAGCAATCCTCCTGTCTGCCTCCCGAGTGCTGGGATGACAGGCGTGAGCCACCACGCCCGGCACTGTGGTATGTGGTATTGATGGCTGGTAGGCATGAGTCATCACGCCCAGCACTGTATGTGGTTACCAGGGATCGAACTCAGGACCTTGGGCTTGTGAGGCAGGTGCCGGAACCACTGAGCTAACCCTCCGGCCCTAAATTTTAATGGTCATGAAACACGTAAAACTTTCTTCTGTTTTAAAAAATTGGTTCTAAATATATGTGGAATATATATACTTCTAATTTATATATAATGTACAACTTATATAATATATAATAAATCTCTAATAAGCATTTCTGAATTGGAACCCAAATCTAGACATAGGTCATTACTATTAATTTGCATTTGCCTACATGTTCCTTCCTTGTCTTATTTCCTTGCCCACCTTTACCTCTGAATGATTGCAGGGGGCTCCCAGCTTATGATGCTACAACTTTTGACTGTTTTCAACTTTAGTTATCATTTTTCAACTTCTTACCCTGATTCTCAGTGGAAACTATCGTTTTTGAATTTTGATCCACCCCTGGTTAGTGATATGTGGTACAATACTTTTGTATTGTTGGAAGCTCCCGTTAGCCATAACTGTAGTCAGTCACACAATCTTTAAGACAGACAAATGATACTATAGTATGCTGTGAAAATAATCTATCATGTTATGATGTACATCACATACATTAAATGCATTTCTAATCTGTGGTATTTTCAACTTGGATGGGTTTATGTGGAAATAATTTTGTAATAGATCAGGAAATATCTGTACATATATTCATGTGCTTCTTCACTTCGGTCTAACAATTTTGTTACATGTATGGGTCCCCAAAATATATAGGTTAGTTTTACACATTTTAAAATTTAGGATGTTTTCATTTTTTACAGATGTTTTTGTTTGGAAACTTTTCTACTTAATGTTATGTTTCCGAGGTTTATCCATGTTATCCTCTGATATAGCTTATTCATTTTCATTGCATCTTAAATTCTACTGTGAGAGTTTATCACTGTTCATTTTCCTTTGGGTGAACAGTTGTTTCTGAATGTTTGCTATTCTGATCTATAGTCTTTGGGTGTTTTGTTTCAGTTCCTCGTACCTACATACAGAATTTATCTAGTATGCACATAGTAGAAGTGCTGGGTTCTAGAAGAAACAACTGTTCGATTTTACAAGGTAATACCAAATTGTTTTCTAAAGTGCTTCTAGAAAATTACACTTGAGAGGAATAAATAAAAATGATCTTTACTAAGTCTTTTTTTTTGTCAGACTTCATTCTTTTTGCTATAAATGGGTATATTATCATGTTAACTTTGTATTTCATAATAAAGATAAGACACTTTTCCTAGGCTTATCAGTGATATGTTTCTTTTATTATAAAGTTTGTGTTCATAGGTTTTACTGATATTTTACTTTCCATCTGGTTTGTGGGTTTTTAAAATGATGTTTTAAAATATCTAGGTTCGATCTCAACATAGAGATGTTGTGAATTTATCTTCTCTCAATTTGTGCCTTGTCTGTTGGCTTTGCTTTACTGAGATACAAGTGATAGCTAACACATAATTGGAAATTTGTATATACCATTAGCACAGTAAAGATAGTAAGCATATCTACACAAATAGAAGAAAGGCTATTTCTTTCTATTGCTAAGCAGTATTGTATAAATATACTACAATTTGTTCATTCACTTACTGATAGAAATTTGGGTTATTTCACTTTTGGGTTTTCATATGGACATAGAAATATTACTTTTTCTCTCAAACACCCAAGGTCAGAATGGTTGGATTACCTGTTAGCCATATGTTTAACTTTTTTTTTTTGAGACAGGGTCTCGCTTTGTAGTTCAGGCCGGCCCTGAGCTCACTATGTAGCCCAGGCAAGCCTCGAACTCAGCAATCCTCCTGCCTCTGCCTCCCGAGTGCTGGGATGACAGCCGTGAGCCACCATGCCCAGCCATATGTTTAACTTTTTAAGAAACTGCCATTCTTTTGAAGTTACTATATCATTTTCCACTCTCACTACAGTGTATGAGAATTTCATTTCCTGTATATTTCTGTCAACTGATATGATTATCCTTTAAATTTTAACCACTTTTATAAATATGCAGTAGTACCTCATGGTGGTTTTAATTTTCATTTCTCTAGTGACTCATGATGTTGAATAGCTTTTCATATGTTCACTTCTCATGTGCTATTTTCTTTAATGAAGCATCTATTCAAATCTTTTGTGATTTTTATGTTGCATTGTTTGGTTTCTTAGAGTGTTTTAAGAGCTGTTACATACTCAAGCACAACTATTTTGTTTAAATCAAATATATCATTAGAAGAACTAATTCTATGCTAATATTATTTTGCTTAAAATTTCGAAGTTACTTTATCATCCTCTGGCTTTCATTGTTGCTACTGAAAAGTATGATGTATCCTTTCCCTCGCATAGCTTTAAGAGTTTCTCTTTGCCTTTGGTATTCTGGAATTTCAGTTTGATACATCTTGTCTTTGGGATAGTTTTGTTTGTTCTCTTTAGTAAAAGACATTATTATGAGGGGCCGGAGGCTTAGCTCAGTGGTTCCGGCGCCTGCCTCGCAAGTGCAAGGTCCTGAGTTCGATCCTGGTAACCACATACAATGCTGGGTGTGGAGACTCACGCCCACCAGCCATCAATACCACATACCACAATGCCGGACGTGGTGGCTCATGCCTGTCATCCCAGCACTCGGGAGGCAGAGGCAGGAGGATTGCTGAGTTCGCGGCGGCTTGCCTGGGCACCATAGTGAGCTCAGGGCCAGCCTGAACTACAAAGCGAGACCCTGTCTGAAAAAAAAAAAAACAAAAAAAACAAAAAAAAGACATTATTATGAGGATATGTGTATTCACATTTTCATACGTTTTAAAATTTTGTTGCAATTATCTTTAAATATCACTGTCATTTATTCCCGTTTTCACCTAGAAGATACGCGTTAGTGAAAAACAGGACCAACTTACCTCTTTAGCTTAACATTCACAACATTTCCAAATATTTTTTCTTGTATTGCATTCTGCTCTTTCTTGAAGAAAAATGGCTTGCAAAGCTAAGTTCAGAAGTATGGTACAGGCCTCTTCTCACACATGGTGAGGAATCTGTGTGAGTAGATTTTGATTGTCAACTTGCTGGGATTAAGAGACTCCTGGAGAGCTGACTGAGTGTACTCGGCAATATGCAGTCATGGTTTGCATCAGTAGCTCATTCCTTATTATTATTGAACAGTATTTGACTAGTGCACTTATGAGTACCTGTTCCCTTCTGAAAGGTTATCTTGATTGATTTTGGATTTTGCACACATGAATAAGGATGTATTAGTCACTTTCCTATTTTGGGGAAAACATACTTGAGAGCAACAACTTGAAGAGGAATATCCGGCTTTCCAGTGGTTTAGATCAACATCAGCTGGCTCCGAGGCAGAAACGGCAAGGTGGAAGGATCTGGTGGAGGACAGCCGCCCAAGTCAGCAGCCAGCAAGCAGAGAGAAGGGCCGGGGGCGAGGACCACCACTTCAGGTCTTGCCCTCAGTGATCTGTCCCTTCTGACTAGGCCCCATCCCTGAACACATGAGCCCTTGGGAACATTTAGATTATAAAAACAACAAGCTGCTATAAACATTGCCATGTAGGTTAAAAAAATCAGTTTTCAGGATTTTCTTTATTACTTTGGTTTTGCCTTGCATTGGTCAATTTTCAAGTCTTTTAATCAGCAGTATTTTCCACATACATATTATGTGCACATAAAAGCGAAAACTATTTGTGAGGTATTGTGTGCCATTTTGATTCTTTCCTTACATTTTCTTTACAGACATTCAAGAATTTTATGAAGTGACATTACTAAATTCTCAAAAAAGTTGTGAACAGAAAATAGAAGAAGCCAATCAAGTAGTACAGAGATGGGAGAAGACAGCCATTCTTTCTCCATGTCATGATAGCCTTCAAACATCTGAAGAGGTACAGTATTAAAGCTTACTTAAGCACTGAGTAATATTAGGACACATAGCAGAAAGTAGCACTGGTGGTAATGATAGTAGTAACTGTTATCAGTAAATGGTAAAAGTAACAAAGAAATGGAGTTGTTCTGCACCGTGCAATTTTCACATATGACAATTCAGATGATTTTGCAGGGAACTATAATAGGGATGGGAAGGACATACTCTTTTTTAAAAATTTTGAATATTTATTGGTACATTATATATAACCACATCATGCTCACATACGATATTGAGAATTTGTACCAGTACATAACACAGTTTAATTCTTATTTTTTCACCTTCCCCACCTACTGTACAACCCCTAGCCTCCATATACGTAAGCTTTGTTTCTCTTTTGTAAAATTACCATCATGTTTTTTCTTCCCCTTGTTACCCCAGCACCCCATTTCCCTTTGAATATTTTCTATTTCACAATATCTACCATATATTCTAGTTTAGTTACATCTTCAGTTTCTCATACCAGAGAAAAGAAATGATATTTACACATCCGTGACCTATTTATTTCACTGATGAGTATATCCTGAAGGTGCGTCATTTGGGTATAAATGACTCAAACTTATCTTTCTTTATGGCAGAGTAATACTCCACTTTATAGAAAAAAACATATATTCTTTTCTGACACAATTATCTGCATTATACTATCGAGTTTATTGTGAATATTGTAATAGTTTGAGTTCACTGAAATTTAAAAATTTTGGAACTTCAAAATATAGTTCCATGTGCAGTGGAAGACTGGAGATGGATAATGGGAGAGTGCAGTGATTTCCCTGCATAGACACTTATCCTAGGACGTAAAAAAATGGGGCATAGGAGCACAATAATTAAACTCTAGTTTCCATTTTTTATTATTTTTGAATTTCTTTAAATTTTTAAATTTCTATTTTTGTAATTTATAATTTATTAAATTACATTAATAATAATGTGAATGAATTAAAAATGATATAAATCTTTCAGAGCTGTATACGCAAAATAATTTTATAGATAGGACTATGGAGTGAAAAAATTTGGAGAATACTGTTGGAATTAGTAATTATCAAAAGGAAAGGTGGGCTGGAGATTTAGCTCAGTGGTTCCCATGCCTGCCTCACAAGCGCAAGGTCCTGAGTTCGATCCCGGTAACCACATACACTGCTGGGCGTGGAGACTCACGCCCACCAGCCATCAATACCACATACCACAGTGCCGGGCGTGGTGGCTCACGCCTGTCATCCCAGCACTCGGGAGGCAGAGGCAGGAGGATTGCTGAGTTCGCGGCGGCTTGCCTGGGCACCATAGTGAGCTCAGGGCCAGCCTGAACTACAAAGGGAGACCCTGTCTCCAAAAAAAAAAAAAAAAAAGGAAAGGCAAGTTGGAGCCTCTTATCTTGGTGAAAAAGACAACTGTGGAGGCAAGAGCAGGCGAGTGATGAAGTGGCAATCAAAACTTCATCGGGAGGTGACACTGTGTACACAGACACACAGAAACACACACGGGTGTCAAGTTTAAGGCTGTGTAGCCAGTGGCATGATTTGGAAGCTAACATGGAATCCTAATGCCACTCAATGACTACTTATAGACTGAATATCTGGATTAAGATTGAAGTCTCTGAAATATCTTGTCTTTCCCAGAGCTGATTTTGAAATTGGGTTGAATTGAAGTAATAATCAGTGTATTTAGCTGAATAAAAAGTTAATAATGACAATAATTTGTTAATAGATATCAAGTATGTGATATTATACTTAAAAGTACAAAAAGTAAACATCATCCTAATTTCAACATTTAAAAGTAATTATTTGGATCTTTTATTTCTGTACAAATATATGTGTGTTTAAAAATGACCCTGACATGTAGGGTGCTTTTGCCTTCAAATTTAATGTTATACTAGTAGTAATTATCTATCTTACTAAATATTTGTCTTCATTTATTGAGTTTATTGGCATGTTTTAGATAGACATCATGATTACATCCAGCATTACAGATTTGCACCTGTACACGATATATTTTGATTCTCATTTTTCCTATTCCTGGCCCTCTTTACCGCCCCCAATCCCTGTATACATAAACTGTGTTAAAATGTTTTGTTTTTACCATCAGATTTTCCCCTTCTTTATTTTCCTTTATTCCCTTTCTCTTTTCCCTTTGAACATTTTCTTCCTATTTTACTATATTTTTAAACTATTTAATAACCACATATTGTTTCATCTCTTTGAAGGTGCTTAACCAGTTTTCTATTCAATATTTAGGCCATCTCAAATTTTCTTCTAGGAATAAGGCTGTAAGAGTTATTCATAAATATAAATCATTTTTGTGATTATTTAGGGCTGATTGTGAATAACTGAGCCCAAGGATATTAATATTTTTAAGACTCACTACAGGTTGACAAAATGCTTTGCAGACAGGTGCTATTAGCAGTAATAGCTTTGAAAAAATTAATCTGCCTATAGTGAAGTTACATGATATATAATTTAAAGTATTTTATCAAATTAATAAAATTTTGCCTCAATCCTTTATTTTAAAATTATTTGTTCATCACTGAGCTGAGTTACTAATTATCTTTATCTCTTTTCTTGTGATTTACTAAAAATCTTTATCCATTTTAAACAGTGATACCAGATTTCTTATTGTTTTGTAAAAACATTTTATTTAGAAATATGCCATCATGCTATCATAATTATGTTTCCTACTTTGTTGCTTATAACTACTTTTTGCTTATGATGCATCTGACAGAAGATGTTTAATTGTGTGATGCTGTTAATTTTTTAATTGAATTCTTTATTGGTACATTTTATATACATCTCACACACACATAATATTGGGGAATTTGTACCAGTATATGACACAAGTTAATTCTCATTTTTACCCATATTTCTACCCACCCCTTATATACATGCTCTTTTATTTTCTTTCAGAATCATATTTATTCCTTCCCCTCATTACATTCCCACACTATATTTCCTTTGGAAATTTCCCATTCTACAAAAACTGTCATACTTTCTAGAGCTCATTTGCATCTACAGGTGTTCATATCAAAGAGTAGATCCAGTATTTGCCTATCTGTGATCTATTTATTTCACTTATTAGTGTGTCCTCCAGGTGTATCCATTTGCACATAAATGAATCAATCTTGTCATTCTTTATGGCAGAATAATACTCCATTTTAGAAAAAACCCCCACATCTTCTTTATCCTGTCTCCAGTTGATGGGCATTTGGGTTGTTTCCAACATTGAGCTATCATGAACTGAGCTGCTATGAACAAGGGTATCTCACTCCACAAAGAATGGCTGCTGTTACAAAATCAACCAACAATAAGTGCTGGCATGGCTGTGAGGAGAAAGGAACCCTTTTCCACTGTTGGTGGGATTGCAGACTTGTGCAACCATTGTGGAGATCTGTGTGGAGATTTCTCAGATAATGTTAATTTTTTGTTCTTTTTTACTTTTGTAATCTTCAAAAATTAGTTTAGTCTCCTATATCTCGTCTGATCTTTTATTGGTTAGACATTTTCTCTTTTATAATTTGAAACATTATTTTATTCAATTTCTAGATGTGTAGTTCCATGCATATACATAATATTGCATATATGCATGAAGGATAAAATATATATTTTATTCTAAATGAAGTTCTTAAAATTCTTTTCCTTTTTTAAAAATTGAATTCTTTATTTGTACATTTTATATACAGCTCATAATCACACTCAACATTGGGGAATTTGTATCAATATATGACAGAAGTTAATTCTCATTTTTACCCATATCCCTACCCACCCACAACCCCCATCCCTTCTATATATATATGCTATTTCTTTTCCTTTCCAGATGATATTTATTCTTTCCCCTACCACACTTCCCTTTGAATATTTCCTATTTACAGAATCTATCATACATTCTAGAACTCATTTACATCTACAGGTTCTCATACAAGATAAAGATATGGTATTTACATATCTGTGATCTATTTATTTCACTGCTTTGTGTGTCCTCAAGGTGTATCCATTAGCACATAAATGAATGAAACTTGTCATTTTTTATGGCAGAATAATACTCCATGTTTTTAAAAAAATACTACAAAAAAAACACAACATCCTCCTTTTCCAGTCTTCAGCTGATGGGCATCTGGGCTGTTTCCAAGATTCGACTATCACAAACTGAGCTGCTAAGAACATGGGTTTACATATGTCTTTACAATATGATTCTTTGAATTCCTTCGAGTTTATTCCTAGCAGGGGAATAATAGAGTCGAATGGGACCTCTAATCCTAGTTTTCTGAGGCATCTCCACATTGATCTCCACAATGATTGCACAAGTCTACAATCCCACCAACAGTGGAGAAGGGTTCCTTTTGCCCTGCTGCCTGGCCAGCATTTAATGCTGGTTGATTTTGTGTCGTGAGATGAAATCTCAGTGTTGTTTTCATCTGCATCTCTTGAATGACCAGGGATGTTGAACATTTCTTCATATGCTTCTTGGCTCCTTTGACTTCTACCTCTGAGAAGTGTCTGTTCATTTCAGATGCCTATTTTTTGAATTGGGTCTTTAAACTTGGGGGGACGGATATGTTTAAGTTTTTTATATATTCTAGATAGTAGCCCTTTGTCTGACAAACAGCTAGTAAAGATTTGTTTCCCATGTTGTTGGTTGTGTTTTAGCAGTGCCAGTGGTTTCTTTTGCTGTGCAGGAGCTTTTTAGGAGGATGAGATCCCATTTGTTGATTTTTTCTGCTAGCTCTCATGCTATAGAGGTTTTGTTCATAAAGTCGCTGCCTAAGCCAATGTCTCCAAGAGTTTTACCTAACCCTGTTTTGCAGCAGGCTTATTGTTTCTGTTTTAATGTTTAAGTCTTGAATCCATTGTGATTTTAGTTTAGTACACAGTGAAAGGGATAAGTCTAGCTTTAGTTTTTGGCAAGTTAAAGCCCAGTTTTTCTAGCATCATTTGTTAAAGAGGCTGTCTTTCCTCCATTAAGGATGTTTGGCTCCACTGTCAAAGATAAGGTGGCTTAGTTTATCTGGAGTTGTTTCTGGATCTTCTAATCAATTACACTAGTCCTCAGGTCTGTTATTTTGCCAGTACCATGCAGTTTTTTTAAATCACAGTGGCTTTATAGTACAGTTTTAAGTTGAAGATTGTAATAGCCCTTGCCCTGTCCTAGTTTCTTAGAATTGCTTTTTCTAACTATAGCCCAAACTCTAATGAACATTGATGCAAAAATCCTCAATAAAATATTGGCAAATAGAATACAGAGTTACCAAGCAAATCATACACCCTGATCAAGTTGGACTTATCCCAGGAATGCAAGGCTGGTTTAACATATGTAAATCAATAAATGTAATACACTATATTAACAGACTCAAGGGCAAAAACCATATGGCCATCTCAATAGATGCAGAAAAAGCATCTTACAAAATCCAACAACCATTCATGACCAAAACCCTACAGAGAATCAGAATAGATGGATTTTATCTGAACTGAAACAAGCTATTCACGAGAAACCAGCAGCCAGCATCATACTAAATGGGCAAAACTTTTACACTAAGGTCAGGAACAGGACAAGGATGTCCGCTGTCACCACTCTTGTTCAATACAGTCCTGGAAACATTAGCCACAGCAATTAGGCAAGACAAAGAAATAAAAGGAATAAAGATAGGTAAGGAAGAAGTTAAAATGTTATTATTTGCTGATGATATGATTCTCTATATGGAATATCCGAGTCAACCAAAACATTGCTAGACTTAGTCGCCAAATTTAGTAGCGCAGCTGGATACAAGGTCAGTGCTCAAAAATCAACAGCCTTTGTCTACACACACAACAGACTCACTGAAAGAGAAATTGGGGAGTCAATCCATTTCACAATAGCACCCAGAAAAATGAAATATCTAGGAATCAATCTAACAAAGGAGGTGAAAGACCTCTACTCTGAAAACTACAGGACTCTGCAAGAGATAGAAGAAATTATCAGAAAATGGAAAGACATCCTTGTTCCTAGGTAGGGAGAACCAACATCATCAAAATGGCTGTACTCCCACAACTACTATACAGATTCAATGCAATTCTGATTGAAATTCCAACACCATATTTCACAGAGCTAGAGAAAATAATTCAGAAATTATCTGGAACCACAAGAGACCTAGAATAGCAAAAGCAATTTTAAAATTCTTTTTCATTTGTGAATGTTTCCTCTTTTACTTTCCACTTGTACTGCATCAGCTGTTCCTTCTCCACATGCAAAGTAACTCAAGTAACCATTTAATATGTTTCTTCCTTTTATGGTTACATGATATGTATTCATATATAAACTCTATACACATATTATTTTTACATATGTACACATACTGGAACGTATATACATATATACATACACAAAATTTGGGGATGTCATTATTTCTAAAAATAATTCATATTATGTGAATGTTTTTTCAAGTGTCTGGTAGAGCTTTAATTGGTTCTTCTGATGAGTGTATAATTTCTTAGTGTATATATATATCTTAATTTATATAATCACTCTTCTCTTGGTGGGAATTTACCGTCTCCATTTTTCTTCTACCATGATTAACACTGCAATCATCCTTATCCAAGCTAACTCATATTTTTGTTCTGTAAGTAAATTTTCAGTGGTGGCATTGTGGGCTTTGCATACTTTTAATATGGATAACTTTTCCCAGACTTACTTCACTTTTCACGGAAAACTGTAGTTTGAACCTCACATCCATGCCAGGAATAGGTTTTTTTAGCTCTTAATTTTGACAAATGTAATAGACATAAAGTTTTAAAATTTAACTTCTACTTCTTAGATGATTAAATTTGAGCATTGTGTAATTTATCTATTGATAAATTTGAATTTATTCTTATGAAAATTTCTTTGTATGCTTAACTGATTTTTTATTGAATGTCCTTGTCTATTTATGTAGCTTTTTCATATATTGAAATCATTTAA
>PVIC010027815.1:0-22500 GCA_004025085.1 Thryonomys swinderianus
AGGCGAACAGCAGAATAAAAAGTTTGAGAAGTTTCAGTTTGGCCCCAGAGCCACTGAGACCAAAGGAAGTATGGGAGCTAAAGATATTCGTGTCATTAAAACTAAATCAAGTACTTTGCACAGAACTATGAAAAAAACATGCCTTAAGAGCATCTCAGGAATCACCAAGACTCCATCCACCATAGGGTTAAGGGTGAAAAATGTGAAACTTTTATATGAAAAGAGAGTGCTGAGATACCTCAAGCCTGGCAGGGCAGCTCATCTTTAATTTCAGCTTCAGGGAGACTTGGGAAAGAGAGCTGCCATGGGTTCAAGGTTAGCCTAAGATAGATACTGGGTCTGAGGCAAACTGGAGTAAAACCTTATCTCAGAAAATGCCTCCTGGGGAAGTGCCCCACTGTGATTAATTTTGCCAGGCTCCGCTATGCAGGTACTCAGCCTGCTGCTGATACTTTGCTCCACGGGGGCACCTCTTCACCTCCACTTGGTGTTATCCAACGTGATGTTGGTTTTACTGGCATGTAGAATGTAAGAATCATGGGTTCAAGGAGGTTTCACCTAGATTGCAAAGGAAGGGTTGGAATTCCAGGCATGGAACCTCCTGGAAGTAACTGTGACTGTTAATCCTGATACATCAACTCTAACATAAAACATGCCCAGTGGAATAGTAAAGCACACTCCTGGTGCGTCTGCATGGGATTGCAGGGATGACCTTTCCTACTGTGCAAGCTCTCTTGTCCAGTCCTCTCAGGTACAGTTTCCCTTGTCTGCTACATACTTGTCAGGAACGAAGCATCTTGGCTTTCTATGATGCCCCTGCCTTTGTGCCGACTGTCTAGTGACTGCATCCCAACACTGGGAGCCAAATTAAATATAGGATTCTTTAAATTATAGTTATTTCTGTTTCTTTCCTCTGTGATTGGTAAACTGATTAAAGCATACCCTACAGGACAGTATCTGAAGGCCTTAGAGTTATTGGGAAGGAAATGGGATCCAACAGATGGAAAATGGGGGCATTTTCTGAAACATGACATCAGTAAACCCCTTCTCTTTTGGCTACTCAGTCACCATTCATGTGTTCTTCTACCCAATTTAGTATTCTAGTTATTTGTTCATGAGTATTTACATTTAAGTATAAATTCTCATTATTAAACCAATAATGCAATAAATATGCCATTCATATCTTTTGGATGTCTCTGCATGCATGACATTGCTGAATTTAAGGTATATTTTACTGAAAGCTACCAAACTCCTCAGCAAAAGAACTTAGCCAGCTTCTTAAGCTCTTCCTCACCAGGATGAGGACAGTGCCCTAGGATGAACAGTAGAAGTTGCCTTTGTGTCGCTCCTGCTTCTGGAATCTGCATAGAATCCATGACTTATTTCTAACCAAGAGAACATGGGGCCAGCGATAGGGAGCCACTCTTTTGATTAGATTATACTCTGTGACTCACTTAGTGAAATTTGGAGACAATGAAAGTTCATAATCTGTTGACCTTAAATCCATCAAGAGGAAGACAGTCTATGTTGACTTATGCAGCAAAGTAAAACTTCTAAAAGAGGGTCGAGAAGCTGAGAATGGAAGTGACAGAGGCTTTCCCTCCCTCCACCCCAATCCTCTGTTGCTGTCTTTGAAGAGACGAGCTTCTAGGTGTCTTATAGCTCCAAGGAAATATATTCCCCCAGCAGCCTCAAAGAACAAGAAAGTGCAACTTCATTTAATTAAACCACCAGAAGCCCTGCAAACACCTTGATTACAGGTTTGGGAGACCCTTCAAATTCTGCATAACTATGTCCTAATTTATAGAGACCAAGAGATAGTGAACAGGTATTGTCTGAATATGAAAAATTTGAAGTGCTGTCTCTGTCCTAGTATAGAAAATTAATACAGTGTTTCTGAATTGGCATTTTAGTTATTAATTTGCATATTCCCAATTTTAGGACATGGAGAATCTTTCCTAAAATATCCAGGTATCCTGTTTGATACAATTTCTGTTTATATATGTTTTCTATGTTTGAAATACAGACGTCGCTTCATCCAAGAGGGATTTACTACAGGGTCCCTTGTGGATTACAAATTCTACAGATGGTCAAGACCTTTATACACAGTGGTGAAATATTTGCATATACTTTACACTTTGAATCTTCTTACACTTTGAATCATCCCTAAGTATTCTATGATACCTAATGCAGTATAAAAAATACAAAAATAATTATTTTATGCTATTGTAAAAGAAGCGACAAAAAGCAAATGTGTACACCTTCAGGAGAGATGTAATTTTATTCCTCAAACATTTCCAATATGAAATTATTAGAAGCACATATGAGGATTCTACATATGTTTATTTTTGTTTTTCTTTTTCATATATAGCAGGTACTGATTTAACCTCTTTGCTATATAACTGTTATAACTCTACAACTCTTTTCCGTATATGTGTATGCTTATTCACTGAAGCACTTGTCAAGATTTAAAGCTTTATTTTATCTAAATGTAACAATTTTATTTTATAATTTATTCTACACATTAAATGCTACAGGTAATAATAAATTCATTCAAGAAATTCAACAAGAAATTTAGAAAATATATGCCCAGTGTGAATGATTTTTGATAATAAGTGTAATACTTTGGTTGTCTTGTGATCTGTTGGAATTAATGCTCAAAAGATGCCAGTTATCTCTTATAATCAGGGTTCATTCTTCTATAGCATACAACAACATAGTTCATCATAGTGCAAATGAATATTCAGGACCTTGACTAAACATTGGTATTTGAAGACAAATGCATTTTTCCAATGTTGGGATACAACACAGCAAATAGACCCAGGAACTATGCTGTAGAGCCTTTTTATTTTGACTGCCTTAGTAAGATGTTGCTTTATAGGAAATACCCAGTTTCCAACGTGTTTGTGTTCTTCCACTGATTGTCACATCTAAATTGCCCACAAGACCTCTATGTGTATGAATGAATGATTGCAGATAAAAGCACATTAAAGAGCAACAGTAAAATACACATCAAAAAAGAACACAATGCTGGATGTGGTGGCTCACGCCTGTAATCCCAGCACTCAGGAGGTAGAGACAGGAGGATTGCTGAGTTCGCGGTGGCTTGCCTGGGCACCATAGTGAGCTCAGGGCCAGCCTGAACTACAAAGCGAGACCCTGTCTCCAAAGAGCAAAAAAAAAAAAAAAAAAAAAAAAAAAAAAAGAACGTGCCTGTCTTCTATTCATAGGATATGAATGTATATTTTGAGAAAAGTAAAATAGAAAGTGTGTAGAGAAATATGAGAGGAGTGGAAGATCTATAAAATGGAACAGTAACATCTCTGTTAGGTTAAATCCTGCCCTGCTTATCAGAGACAAATAAAACTTGTCTGGTGGGGTGGCTGCTTCTGACACACACACTTGGTCTTCAGAAGGTGTGCTATCATTATTGGCAATGTAGTATAAGGAACATAAAGGTTTCACATTGTCAGGTAGTAGTAGTAGATCAAGTACAGGAAAAGAGAAACTAAACCAAGCGAATCATCAAGGCAATTAATAAAAACTAGAAGACAGTCAGAGCAAAGACACTCAATGGAAACATGCATCATGGGTAAGAGCTTCACTCTTTTAGGTTCAGGGAAAGAAAGCACAATTAAACAGTGATCCCAGACTTCAGCGATTTCAGAATGTATCTACACAAACAGATTTAACCACATTTTTCTTTCTATGAGGCAGTCATATGAATAACTAGAGGGCTTCCGAAGGGTAGAGGTGATGATGACTGAAGAGGTTGGAAAAGCTACAAAAAGAAGTCTGATGAATTTTGACTTTGAACTCCATGTTAATAGAATATGAAAGCTAAAGCACGAAAGAAGATATTCCAGGCAAAGAAAACATCAGGCTCAGTAATCAAGAAGTGATTCAGGCAGAGAGTGGGCTGTGGGTAGATGTCAGAAGCAGGAAAATGGAGCGTAGGCAAAGAGAGATTGGTCATGGACAAGAGCTCTTCTACTGAGAAAAAAGGAAAGTGCAGGTTTCTCTAAAAGTGCTGTTTACTCTATTCAGTAATGATATTTGATTTTTTTTTTAGTCCTGTGTGGAAACAGCAACATTATGTTGTTTTGACTTCATTACATATGTATTTATCAATCCAAAACAGATTGTACATGTGCATTAGAAAGAAGATAGAAAAGCCTGACTTCAAAAGGTGCACCAAGAGAACTTAGGACCACTCTTTTCTATCTTCAAAGTGTGCAAGATGTAATTCATAGAATAAAAGAGAAACCGAAGCAATAGTATAAAAGCAAAAGCTGAAATGATAGGACAGACCAAATTTTCTGGACGTTCTTCATCATTAGTGGTACTAGAATTCACAACTCTATGCATGTACCAAGCTCTTGAAGATGACTGCTATATTTTCTCAAGTCACAATATACTTCATGTTTATTAAATAGTCATGTTGTTAATAAGTGTTTTTATATTGTCTTTCTTTTTCTCATATATATGCAAACAATCAAAATGCATACTTGCTCAGCTGGGCATGGTGGCTCATGCCTGTATTCCCAGCACCTGGGAGGCAGAGACAGGAAGATTGCTGAGTTTGATGCTTGCCTGGGCTACATAGTGAGCTCAGGGACAGCTTGAACTACAAAGTGAGACCCTGTCTCAAAAAAAAATGCATACCTGCTCATGTTGTAAGAGCATTTGGTTTATAGTGTCACAGTGCAGAATATATGTTCTCTATTGAACATAACACATATCTAATGTGATGTCACAAGTCTAGAAGTAAAAATATAGGCAATATGATCAGAAAACTTTTCCCAAGAAGTAGTTTGATGACACATACATATTCTTCATTGCCAAAGATAAGATTACAATAAAAATAGTTCATGAAACACAGAAATAATAATAAAAGCGCAGCTTTGGATTTTCATTATTAAATGATACATTCTAACACTAACATGTCTACAAAGACAACTTTGTGTATACTAAAACATGCAATCTGTAATTTTGCCTTTTTAGTTTGTGCAAACTTAAAGTAGAGATCACTTATTTCAAATATTTTCAATTTCTAAACCTATAAAAAGTGTTTTTATAACAAAGGAGAAATTTTATTCATTCTTTATAATTCTTTGTTTCTTCTAGCATAAATGCTTCTAAGCCTAAATCTGAACTTTTCTCACAAATTAAATTTATATATGTTTCACACTATTTATTTCTTTTGCATGTGTACATGATGCCTAATAGGTTAGTACTTGGAAAACTAATTCCTGAATTGTACACAAAACCTAAATTGGGAAGAAAAATGTATTTTAAAATGGCATTATTTTGTGTAATTTTCCATAGACAATTGCTCTATTCTATTTTTATTACATTCTAAAATGAACTAATATATAATTCCTCAGAGTTAACATTTCAGTGGTAGAACATTAATCAAGATAAAATTTTAGTTACATATTAAAGTTAGATTTTGGTTTGTTATTTCAAGGGGCATAATTGTATGTTCTGCTTAGAAGATTGCATACAACAATCTTCTTTATGCTTTAGCATTTTCTGCAAATATTGCTCATGTACAATTTCAGGTAATCTCTGAGAGCTCTATTATTACATGCAAACTGGTATAGATTTGTGTGCATACTTTGAAAAGAAAATACATGGATTTTGTTACACTTTTCTAAAGTATGTGAATCTAAATATTGAAATGATAGATTTTTCTTGGAATTTAAAAAGATGTTATATTAGATCTTTTGTTTTTGCTATCATAAAACACCTGGATCTGGGTACTTATTTTAAAAAAGAGGTTTATTTAGCTCACAATTATGGCAACTGAAAGTCGAAGATTGGTATCCTCATTTGTTCAGCCTCTACGTATGTCCTCCCAAATGGAACACAAACTATACGTACAGAAGAGACACGGGGTGCCCTTGCTTTATAACACCTCACAGCTGCAACACTCACCCCCTCAATAGAATTTTTGAGAGGGTTCCCCCAATGATCCAGTTACATCCCAGTTAGCCCCTTTCCTTTTTTTTTTTTTTTTTTTTTTCCTCCCGGTGCTGGGGTTTGAACCCAGGACCTGGAACACATTAAGCGAATCCTATACCACAGCTGGGTTTCAAATCCTAGGCTCCACTTTTGAAGATTCTGTCACTTTTCAAAAAGCATCACAGTAGGGGTTATGCTTCCAGTGTGTGGACCTTGAGGGGCAAAGCCAAAACACAGAACATGGCACCTGCTTCCCTCAGTGGTGCATTCTGGGTTACATCCTTGAAAATCAACTGGCACTAAAAATTAGTTTCTTAGTGGTGATGTAAGTTCTCCGTATAGGTGGAATTCAAATTTGCAATTCAAAGCTTATGTGACATTTACACAATTTCTTTTATTGCATATGTGTAATAAATTCTAGACCATTGTAATTCTCTGCTGTACTGCTTTAATAAGAAAACATGTATTAAAATATTGGGATTTCAGTATAAGCCATACTGAATACATTGTCAATAGAATTAAAAATTCTAAAAAACTTTTTAAAAATATAATACTACTTTCACTATTTAAAACATTTTAGTTATAATGTAGGTCTATAGAAAGCAGGAGACTGGATAAAGAAAAAAAATTTTTAATAAAATGGAGTGTCACTCTGCCACAAGAAAGAAGAGGAAGAAGAGTAGAAAGAAGAAAGAGGGGAAGAAGAGTAGAAAAGAAAGGAAGGAAATGTGAAAAAAAGAATTAAGTTTTATTATGCTCAGGTGTAAATTCCTAGATGACTGTGATCATATCAAACTGCATATCAAACATGTACCAATAAAATTAATTTAAAAATTATATAGTGTTGACAATGAATTATCAAATAACTAACAAATGATTAATACAGAAGATCATCACTATGCATGTTAATTTTTTTCACTGGATTCAAGAAAAGCAGTGGGTCATGTAAAGGTTAAAATGGGAAGAGATGTTTTACTGTGGTGTGGCCTGGTCAGGTGTATATTTACATAGCCTTTCTAAGGCTCCGCTGCTTCATGTCTACAGTACCATGGACTGTTCCTTCTCAGCCATGCATTTCTGCATGCTGTCCTGCCTCAGAAACAGTTAACTGTTAGATAGATCCTGAAACTTTACTGAAATAGTAAGCTAAAATAAACCTTTCCTTATATAACATTCAGGGGTCAGGTTTTCTGTTCCAGCCATGAGAAAGTAACTAAAACACTTTCAAAACTAAGTCCCAATTCCTTAGTAGGCCTGGGGTATGGATTTTAAGAAGATTTATTTGAATAAATATCTAGCAATTAGTTTCTTATATTCTGTTCTCAAGATCTGAATTGTCGTGGTAAAAGTAAGTTATACAGTAAAGTTAGAAAAATTATCTAATTTTATATACTGGAAATGGGTTCAACTAAATTTAGAGTATACAAGGCCTAGTGTTTCAATATTTCGACTTACTTGGCTCTTCTTCAAAAAATGTGATCGCGGGCTGGGGATTTAGCTCAAGTGGTACCATGCCAACCTTGGAAGCACAAGGGCCCAACTTTGATCCCCGGTACCACAAAAAAAAAAAAAAAAAAAAAAAAAAAAGATGTGATCGTAATTGTCATTTAGTATATTAGAAAGAAGCATAATTGACACCAAATAACTTTACTTCAAAAAGTAAAATGAGAGTAGTTGCCAATAAATGACACTCATTGACAAAATATACCTATTCATGTGCAGGATCCTTGACAAATGCCACCAGTGAGGACCACACAGGCTTTACAGGCTGAGCAAGATTAATCTCAAGGATGGATTCATTCTCTTCTTACGGCACTGTACAGTGCAGCCCTGGTATGGAGACTGCCAAATGGGTATTAATTAGTGTCAAATATTTGTGTTTTCAGCCTAATTGTGTCTCAATTTATTCCTTTAAGTCCTCTGAATGTTTTTCTCAAATAAAATAACTTTTCTTCATTTGCTCACTAGTAATAAATAATCTTTCAGGTCACAGGACTAGAGAAGTACGTCCTGGTACTAAATGGCTAAAAAGTAAATATCAATAGGATATTTAGTGTGTAATAATTATGAATAATTCACATAAACCTTAAGCCATGAAGTGCCTCATGTTAACATATTTCAGATCAAGAGAACTGATGCTTTTAGAGAACAGTGAGTCTCAAGTAGAGACAGTACTGTCCCTGGAGACATGTGTGACTAGCCAGAGAGAACGCACTGCTGCGGGCCCGGAGCAACCTGGTTACTCAGCCCTCACGACAAAGCCTCATCCAGGTTTGAAGGTTAATAATTCCAGGCTGAGACACCCTGTAACAGAAAGAAAGAAACGTGCTGTTTCCTTATGTATTGCAAGGTGTAAGCATGGTAGACTGTTTTTGATGCTAATGACTATATTACTGTGTTTGCTTTAACCAAAATTTAACTTGTTAAGTGACATCTTAAATTTAAAAGGTAATTTTTGTGTTTTCTGAACTCAGACCACTACTTGATTTTAAACTCACTGGTTGAAGCATGTCTGTGAAAATAATACAGCTTTGAGTATTTATAAATTATTTAAAACAAATGTAACTGAACTCTACACATACTCCTAGTAAATCCTATTTTCTTTTATCCCTAATAATACATGAAACTAACCTAGTGCTCTGTTCTCTCTTTTGAGACTCATGTTTACAAATAAAACTAGCAGAGCCAAAGAAATGCGGCCTCTCACAACTCTTGTCCTTAGGATAAGAACAGTAGGGATTGATTTTTAAAAAATTTCCAATTTTAACTTATATACTGAACAAAACAATCCAATCGGCTGTTTCCGGATACATAATTAACACAGTTCTAAGAGACCATCACTGCAGGTACAGGAGTACTCTGGGTGCCACCCACTGGATTTATAACTGATTTCAGATTCCCTGGGAAGTGACCTAGCAACTGAACATGTGATTTGGAGTCAGACAGACTAATTCCAACCTTTTATCTTTATTACGATGTCTTCATGAAACCAGCCCATCTTCTGATCAAACCAAGAAGTCTCCTAGGGGAACTCTCACACTGATCATACAGTATGGATTGCGCACGAGGTTGGACAGTACGACACACTCCAGCGGCCACTGTACACATCTGCCTGTCTGTCTCCCTAGTCACGGATGCTTCCGGTCACTTCCTCAAGGTTGCCTCATTTTCTCTTCAAGGCTTTTCACTTCCCAGACATGAGAAGCTTTGACGCTACCACTTAAACCAGGCTTCCTCAAGCTTTCCATTTAACTCTTCCTGTCTCATTATTTTTCACGAACAACTCACCCTTTTATACACACCAGTTTTCCATCTTCTATCCTCTTTGGCTGAGAAATAAAGTTGATACATTTTCACTCTTCAATATGATAAAGGAAACAGTGCCTCCTCCAGAGAGGTTGCTGTGAAATTAAAGGCTTCAAAATCCACCATGGTCCCTGTTGTATACATAAGCACTTGATCAGTGTCATTAAAGTCTTACTTCTCTTCTTCCTTGGCTGGATGTAAATTTTGAATTCCTTAAGCAAGATGAAGACATAAAACAGCTCCATGAAGACATTTGGAAGAAAGAAACCCTCACCATTGTTTGTCTTGGAGATAAAGACAGCACATTTTTATCAAACTCTGAGGACAGTCCTTCTAGATGTTGTAATGTAAATATTGCCAGCATTTTTCTTAGCTAAATGTTAAGAATTCTGTCTTGGTATGACAATTGCTAAAATAATGAAGTATGTGAAGATTAAAAAATGGTATCTTTCTAAAAGGGTAATTTTACACAGGAAAACCTTCCATTTCGTATTCCAATGACTAAAGAAAAACTAAAACAACCTATATATAGCTTTGAAAGTGAAATTTAATTAAGAATTAAGCATTGGTTTTTATTTCCTATCAGGATCCACTTTGGAGATTTTGAAATCCCATCTTGTTTCATGGGACTAAATAAGCTTTACCTGAGTCCTAATTTCCTGTTTAGTTTACAACTCAAATGGTTTTCTACTATTAAAATACTTAATTTCAATTTTATATATATAGAGTTCTCTAAACAGGGAATATTCTTTCTACTTTTATGAAAATGCGTAATCTTCCATGTTATATCATAATGCTGACCTTTACATTAATTCATAAAAAGTTACATACTTTACTTCTAAACTATGAATAATTTAACTCAATGTTTTTTCTTCTTGAAAGTTAATTCTTATTGAATTACATAAAAACAGGCTACAGATTGGGAAACTATACACCTCACTGTACATTAGAATTTCCCTGCCCACTACCTAACTTACATTATGTTAAGCAATTACGTGCTCTACAGATAGATATTTTAAACTATTGTGTTTTATAGTTACATGAATTTGCACATATCTAGTCAATATTTGTAGATCATGACCTGTAGAAGAAATAAGAAGTCACTCGCTAATGTGTCCATAGTACCTGAAGATTTGGTTCATGGTCTGGAAGACAATATTAATGCATCATGATCAACATTAAAAATTTCTTTATTAAATTTTCTTTTTTGTCAATACTTTTAACACTGAACTCAGATTCATGTCTTGTGTGACCTAGGGCTTGAGATGGCATCTTCTGAGTATTCTTATTCACATCTGTGGATTCTACTTTTACCTATATGAAAAAGACCTCTCAACTTACCATTATTAATCTCTACTCTTACTTGACATTCAAGCCCACAAGATCAGATATTAACTGGGGCTCTTCAAGGAAGTACTGTGCCATGTAAGCAAGATGCCTCCAATGAAGTACCCTGTCCACTCAGTGTACATCTCCTATTTAAAAATACCTGGAAACTTCCTGAAATTTATATCGTGTGTTTTCAACCAAGACTTATGAATAATTGAGCAAAATGAAATAAATTTATGAGTATATCATTCAGAGAATATCTTTGCTTTCAATTCATAATATTCTTCCAATCACCTGTGAAAAATTCTTTCCTCAGTTCTCTACTTTTGGACAAAGATTAACAATTCAGAGTTCCTTTTCATAAATTTTATTTTATATTCAATTGTGAAATAATAACTGCACATCTTTGTGGGGTACAATGTGATGTTTCAATAAATGTATGAACCATGGAACAATCAGATCAATCTAACTTCATGTGCTTAACATTTTTTAGGATATGTAAAATTTACTCTATTAGCAATTTTTAAATATACATCACTATTAATAGTAGTCACTTCGCTGTGGCAGGGCTCACGAGAACTTCCTGATTCTGTTTCTGGAAGGTGAGGTTCGAAGAACAGACCCAGGAAGGGCAGTTTGCCAATGCACAAAGTCTCATCTTCATCAGAAAATTTCCCTCTAGCTATGATGACCCACTTTCTTCAGACATCCTCTTTAGGGTCACAACTACACACCCATCTTACTTACAGATTCTTACTACTTTCTGTTTTGATGCACTAAAATAGCTTGATGTTTGATATATTATACATAACATAGTTAATTAAGAAGAACCAGGACTCCGTCCTTATAAAACACACACAGCACAGTGTCAAAAACATTTTATGAAATGGGTATGAAAATTTGAAAAGTATTTTAGGAACACACAGGTCATTTCTAGTAAATTAAGAATCGTAAGCAACTAATGACCCTTTATTGTGTCCAGCATTATAAATCATTTAGATTCCATAAAAATTAAGATATTTATTATGCTAAGTGCTATATAGGGGAAGGTATACACATGGATAGCATAGGTACAGATGTTACCTGACCTGTAAATATTTGTTATGGTTTTATCTAGATGTCCCTGAAAGCCCCAGGCTTCACGCATAGGTTTAGAGGAGGTGACCTCATTAAAGCACACAGTACACATGGTGGAACAGCACACTGATGAGTTTATAATTAAATGTGTCAATGGGAGATAAGAGATGGTTCCCTGGGGTATGGTTGGAAGGACACTCCTCCCTCTCTCCTCCTCAGATCCGTCTCTCTTAAGCTCCTGCCTGTTCTGCCAAGAGCTGTTTCTACTCTGCCATATTGCCTTGGGGCCAAGACGCTATGGACCTAAACCTCTACTCACTGAGTCAAAACACACATCTCCTCTTTTAATGTGTGGGTGTCTCAGTAATAAGAAAGTAACTGAGACACTAGCAAAGTAATCTTGATTACCAATGTATCTGGTTTTCATACTTTTAACCTTTAGAATTTTAAAATGGAACTCTTCTCTAAAGTTTTTTGTTAAAACTTCCATGATTGATAAAGCACTTTGCCCAAAATAAAGCTATCACCAAGACAGGACTGAGAGTCTCAAGAACATAAAACTCACTAAGTTCTTCATGAAGCAAAGGTCAAAACAATGATTCACTAGGCCTAAAAATAAAAGCGAGTTTGTGAAAAATGAAGAGTCAACTATCATATGTCATCGCTGGGGTTTAATTTAGTAAGAATCTGTTATGTATCAGTTTGCTTATACTCTTCACTACAGAGATGGACCACTTCAAAATTATGCTGATTTCTATAATGACATGCTATTTCTAATTAATAACGTGATGGAACAGAGGTAACAAATGTATAATATACCTGTTGTCAGTGGGCACTGTGTTCCCCCACGCCCAAACAGCCAGAGTCATAAATAAATGTTTCGAGTATTTTGCTTTAGAGCTCTGAGACAGGCTCAGAATCCCTCTACATAGCACTGCAGGCAAATATTAGCACTTGATTGATGTTAGTACATTCCATGAAATAAATTTATTATTTATTGCTTTAGAATCATGGACACTGATGAAAATACTGAAATGCTATCGTATTATTATTATGCACTCAGTCCCTAGAACAGGTCTTGACTTAGGGTAGATTTAGGTTATATATTGCTTGAATTAACAGTACAATCTACTAAGTAATATTTACATGGCATAATAGTATCATAATTATTTCAATACCTCAAGCCACAGCAAAACTTCTGAAATTTACCTTGGCTCATTTTGATGACATAAGACTTTGCACAAGAGTAAACACTCAGGCTTCCTTGCTTGAAGGCACTGTTCTAGTCTCAATTTTGGCTGCTGAGAATGGCTACCTGCTTTCTAAAATATTTACATTTTTGTGCAATATATATTTAACTTAGAACTGAGAGCCAGCCTGAAAAGTGTTGAGTTCAAGATTGTATTTGAAGATAAGAGAAATACACATATTTATAAATAAAAACAGATTAGGAATTCTTAGAATAAAATCCTTTGTCTCTAATAGCAAAGTTTAAAGTCTAACAAAAGTAATATGTAGAAGAAAAGACTCAGATAATGGAAAATTCCAAGTACCTTTAAATAAAAAAGCATCCTAGCTAAGAAATAGAAGTTTGCAAATGTCAACTAAACATCATAGGGAAGAACCTTTTTGATCTTCTGAAATTGTCTGGTAGGAGCTGTCTGGCACAGAAGGTGCAGCAGCCACACCCTTTCGCTTTTACGTGTCTGCAGTCAGCCTTCAAATGCTGACTTTAGCCCATCTTTTCTCGCTCAATGGTAGAGAGAAAGAAGTATTTTCAGATAATGTTCTTATTATGCTAAGAGCCTAATACTATCATCACTAACAATATCATAATATCATAAGATAGGTAATGGATTGTTTTTCTTCTACTCAAAGCAAATGATAAAGGAAATAAATAAGGCAGGAAAAATTATAAGCCTATGTCAATTAAAACAAACAACAGAAGTTCAAATAGATTGCACTTTTGAAATTTTGAACAATATCACCATCTGGATATCAATCACTCCAATTAACTTATCATAGGAGCATATGTAATTTACATATCCAAATATATGTACATAGTACAATCCTTGTAGTTACTTCTGGGCTCCCCTGTTTGTATGCAGTTAGCCTTACAATCCAAACTATAAATTCACTATTACTGAACAACTCTAATCGGAATGAAATTTATTTATATATTATTTATTTCACTTTTAAAAAGATAACTCGGGAACAGCTATATTTATATATTAGTAATTTCCTTATAAAATATCACATAGGTAATAGGTTCAAAAGTCTAAATAATAATTTTGTTAATCCAAATATAAAAATACCAGGTTCACTTGTTGAAACTAGAACATATAATGTACAGCAGTAATTTTCGAATATTATTTGGAAAAGCAATGTAGCTTGGATAAAATAAAAACTTAACCAGGAGATGCGATGCATCAAAGGAGCTCCACAACTCTAGCTGAAGATGGAGAATGTAAATATTCAGTTAATGTGCAGTGAAAGTTCTATGCCCAGAAGCACAGGTCTGTCCCCAGGAAATCCGTCTTATAAACACAAATCGAGTCTTGGATCCTGTGCTCTGCCTCAGGCTGTTGGGTTGCCTGAGCCGTTTCTGTTTCATCAGAATTTATTATTTCACTCTTGGACTCGTTGATCATTCTAGTAGACGCCCATCTCCCACCGTGCAGTCTTTGCAGAGATGGCACATTTGCTAGCTCAGCACTAGATGTAGCAGGCATTGCCTACATTTGGAGTTAATGCCTACAGAAACATGCTGTTTCAAGCCATTATATTAGTACTATCAGAGCCACATAATACCTAAGAATCTCAATGATCTTATCTATAAAATCTTACCAAGGAATTATCTTGAGGCCAGCTATTGTACTACTTTACAATATGGCTTTAATTAGCTTTCTACATATTATTTACACACAATGCATACATTTTAGCTAGTGTCTTTCTTCCATGTAAAAAAAATCCTTGTAAGTGAAGTTGACAAATATTGGTCAAAAGTTTAATTTCATAAAAAAGAGAAAACTAGGGCCGGCGGGTTAGCTCAGTGATTCCGGCGACTGCTTCGCAAGCGCAAGGTCCTGGGTTCAATCCCTGGTAACCACATACAATGCTGGGCGTGGAGACTCACGCCCACCAGCCATCAATACCACATACCACAGTGTCGGGCGTGGTGGCTCATGCCTGTAATCCCAGCACTCGGGAGGCAGAGACGGGAGGATTGCTGAGTTTGAGGCTTGCCTTGGCTATATAGTGAGCTCAGAGCCAGCCTGAATTACAAAGCGAGACCCTGTCTCAAAAAAAAAAAAAAAAAAAGAGAAAACTAACAACTGCAGCACAATTGATTGCACCTTGAGATTAAAGGCTTTATTCAAAATTAGTCCCCCTACACAGATTTATTATTAGATGCATTATAATGTCTCAGATGACACAATCTGCTACATGTAAATTTTCAAATGAGTGGGCAGGAAAAATATCTTTGCAATATTTCCCCATCCCAAACTCTTTTATTTAAATTTTACTAACTTATGGGTTAAAATTTTTTTTCAAGAACTAGATATTTTTGTATAATCCTACAGGACTCTTTTCATGGTAAGCTATTTTTCTTCACTTTTGGAAAACAAGACATTTTCTTAGAAGTCTAATGTTTCATTCTTAGAAGTCTGATGGACCAGAGAGAGCATATAAAATGTATGATACTGTACCTACAGTTTGATCACCATCATATAAAGAGCAGGAATTGTGAAGAAATGAAGCTGTCTGTAAGAAGCAACGTAAAGTGAGCTTCATTCCTTTGTTTATTTACTGCGTACAACCTTCTATTCTAACATCTTTTTTGACAAAGTCCATTTTGTGCCTAAAAAAAATTATATTTAGTGAAAATATTTGTTTTTGGACTCAAATCATAAAACCTAAACTTCCCTTTGAAGTGATTCTTATCTAGTTTATACTATTTAACCAAGATTAGTAACTTATACTGAATTGTTTTCAGAAAATTATTTAGAGGCTGAGGCAGAAGGATCTTTCTGAGTTCAAGTCCAGCCTGCACTACAGAGTGAGCTCAAGGCCACCCTGAACTATGTAGAGAGCTCCTGTCTCACAATAATAATAATACTAATCATAATCATAATCAATGCTTGTGGTTTATCATTTGCATTTTAAGTGATAATAACTGTACTTAGAGCTGAGACAGTAATCATAAGTATATTTGTACTTTTAGACTTGTGTGTGAAAAGTGTGAAGGACTTATAGACCATATTTAATAAAGAGATCTTTTTTATGTACTAATAATAAGAAGCTAGGGAAGTCTCATTACTATGTAACACCTTCTTATTCTTTCAGTCTCTAAGAATTTACTCACATGGTTTAACTGCAATATTATTGCTGAAATATGACTAAGCTTTAGTTTCATTTCTACTCAAACATCAAATATTCTTCTGAAAAAATATGCTTTGGGCAATCACTTTGGTACTCCATTTCCATTATTGCTGTAGACCCCTAGCCTGGTTTGCATATGACAATGATGTGTGACTCATACGTTTTGTTTGTATGAAATATGTTCTCAGAAAGCCAAGTTGGTGTCAGATGTTTAGTTAGTGTTTATTTACCAAGTTAGCTTTAAAGTTTGACTTTTCTTGGGAGATAATAAAATAATTCCCTACAGTACATAGTTCTACAAATAGTCTTTTCAATTTTTGAAGATGGGATGTTATAGGATTAAATCACATATGAGAATAATCCTATGTTGATCTAGTAATGATTTTCTGTGGTAATATATTGAAAGAAGTTCATATTTGTAGCAAAAGTTCTACAGAAGGATAGAAATAGATTTTCACTACAACTAATCAATGATAACTTTTGGATCAATCAACAACAGAAAAAATTATCATATTTTATTAATAAAATAGTGTAGTTTGTCAATAAAAATTGTATGAATTGTGTAAATAAATCTGCAATCTATGTTAACAAGGAAAAAAAGTGTACTGATAATAATTCAAAATATTTTCCTCTTCCAACTTTTATTTCATCTGCTTTCCTAAGTGATGATGTAGAGTAATACTCTTTGTTTTTTGTTTTTTAATCTTTCTCTGTTGCAGTTGGAATCCTTTTGTGTTGAAGATTTAAGACTATATGTAATCAAACTACAATATTTTCCTTCATAATTCCTATCTTAATAGTGTTTATAAACTATAGTTCTACCAAGAAAAATTAAAAAGGTACACATTTATTATTCTTATCATGTGATCTATTAAAACATCCCACAAACTAATTTTGCATTCATTGTATTAAATTGATTGTAAGTCTCATATGCTTTATGTAATAGGCTACCGGTCATAAAATACCTAGGCCATTCAACTTTGCATTCAGAAGCATCAATGCCTACTTAAACACCTCTACCCAAAAGAAAAAATGCTACAGCTCTACATACCACTCTATTTTAGAGCTAACATTTCATGCTTTTATTGGAAAAAATTTTGATCTTCCATTCTAAGAATTACAAAATATCAAACATTGTGGATATATTTGTTTTAGGAAAGAAAGTATGTCTAAATGATAGGTCATATGGTAATGTATGGTGATGATGACTACAAACTTTTTATATTAATGCATTTCACATTGTTCACAAGGTATAGATTATCCTGCTTAAATATATGATATGTTCATGTTAGCTAGGTCAATGTATCTAGTGGGATAATTTAATATGGTAAACTTACATGCATTGTGTTCAGTAAGCAAATGCTGTAAAACATGTGTCACTTGAAAAGTGTAGATTGTTCAGTTCAGGTGCAATTTTGGCCTCCAAGCATGAAACATTTAGTTCTTTCATCAAGTTACTTTGATACTTCCTGGTTTATCTTGTCAAAATCTCATAACTTAATGCTCACTTCCTATGTAAATACATGTTTAAAATGTTGTAACCCTAGCAGCCAACCTGTTTCATTCTTAATGACTTAAACTATAAAGCCCAAACAATCTCCTTATGATCCTAAATACATCTGTTAATAAACAAACCTGTAAGACTCCCTTCTGGCATCCAAGAAAAATGTCTATCTTAGCAGGTCCTGGAGCCAGGGAGAAAAATCAAGCAGGATATTTACTCTTCTCCATGGTGAATTAGCTGTACGGTGAACCAGTCCCATGACATAAGGCTTTTGTATAATGAGTTGAAATTCCTTATAAGTGAAATAATCCAGAAGTTGCTCAGAGTGACTAATGCATATCAGTTGTATGTCTGATCCTCATTTGCTCTTGTAAGAGGACTCTGGTTTTAAGAAATTACATTTAATACTTTTCCAGCTCACCATGCCAAGCAAACTCAAAATCTTTGCTTTGCTTACCTTCATAAAATGCAAATTGTTTTTTATTTGAAAAATTGTATTCTTCAGAATCCTTACAAAAATAACTAGAGGACTTAATTTCTAATGAAGAATTACTGTGGTAATTTTAGGGAAGAGACAAGACTTCAGCAGCCAGAATATGGCCAAAGGGGTTCCGGGCAGAGGACATTACTAGTATGTTTTCAAGACCTAAGGTAAGAGAGAGAAGCATTTTCTTCAACATACTCTAAGAGCTGGACACTGTTTCTAGAAATCGGTGGGCACTGCTTCATCACTGAGGGTCAAGTGGGGGGGGACTCACGAAGGATGGTGGCACAGGTTTGAACTGCATTCTCAGGCGGGAAAACGGAAAGATGCTGATTATGAGAATAAAGGCATAATACTGAGGAGTAATTTTAAATCACGTAGTTATGAAATCAATGAATTTTAGATATCAAAACTGATAACATCTCCAGGAGCCTCAAACCTTAGTTTATAATCACCATTAACTCTCTGTGTAAAATCTTTCATTACTGCCGGGAGTGGTGGCTCATGCCTGTCATCCCAGCACTCAGGAGGCAGAGGCAGGAGGATTGCTGAGTTCCAGGCTTGCCTGGGCTGCATAGTGAGCTGAGGGCCAGCCTGAACTACACAGTGAGACCCTGTCTCAAGGAAAATTTTTTTTCATTGCTTATAAAGTGTCTTCATTACATATTTAGGGAATACATTTGCTATTAGTTCAGTATATCAGTATCAATGTTTTGGGCTCCTGTTTCCAGGTTTCTGTTACACTAAATAGTGTTGCAATAAAAATCCTTTATCATCTGTCTTCCTACTCTTACATATTCATTTTATTAAGTAAATAAATAACAATCTTCTTTAGGCCAAAAGACATAGAAAGCTATTTCCATATACCTTTGCCAATATTAGATGCAATCAAATGTTTCAAAATTGTCCTAATCTCATGGGTGAACTTTGGTTTTACTGTTATATTTTATTGTTTTACTTTGCATATTTGGCCATTACAGTGACTTCTGCAATAGCTTGTTTTTTATTGAATTATCTCTGTGGCTCTGTCATAATATGCTTTTGAGGATGTTCTTGTACACTGGAGAAATTAACCTTTTACCTAATACACACCACTGTTGCTTCTCAAAAAAATCATTTGTTTTGATTTTTACTAATGTAATTTTTTAAGTAACAATGCTTTAAATTTCCATATTCTGAACTGTCAAATGAACCTGCTTTCATTTTGTAGAACGTAGGCTGAAGTCAAGATTACATGCTATTAATAATCATAAATATTTATTAGCATTTGAAAATATGCACGTACCAACTAGGTTTCCTGTCAGTATTGGATTGGCTATTTGATGCCAGGAAGACTCTACCTGGACACTTTCCTGCTTTCTAGGTTGTGAACTTTATGTTCATCTTCCTACTTACTATTCGTCTGGCTCTGCTACAACCCTCTAACTCATATGAAATTGCACAAAACTCCAATAATTCTTTGAAAAAATTTTAAATGACTCATTTCTAAAAGTTTTATAAGTGAAATCTCTATCATAATCCAAAGTTTGCTATCTATTGCCTTCTGTGACATTATCTACTTGTGTACCTTTTTGTAAAATTTATTTTATTTACTTATCTATTTTTGTTTTTGAGACAGGGTCTTGCTTTGTAGTTCAGGCTGGCTCTGAGCTCACTATGTAGCCCAGGCAAGCCTGGAACTCAGCAGTCCTCCTGCCTCTGCCTCCCAAGTGCTGGGATGACAGGCTTGAGCCACCATGCCCGGCACTGTGGTATGTGGTATTGATGGCTGGTGGGCATGAGTCTCCACGCCCAGCATTGTATGTGGTTACCGGGATCGAACTCAGGACCTTGTGCTTGTGAGGCAGGTGCTGGAACCACTGAGCTAACCCTCCAGCCCTTGATCCTTTCTTTTTAACCTTCACTATGCATTTTCCTGTAGCACTGTTATGATTTATATCTAAATGCTCTGTAAGATTTAGGTACCCAAAGGTAGGACTTTTGGAAGGCTACTGGATGATGGGGGCTGGTAGCTGACTTGCTGTTAAGAAGTGGGGGTCTTGCCGGGCGTGGTGGCTCATGCCTGTCATCCCAGTACTCAGGAGGCAGAGACAGGAGGATTGCTGAGTTCGAGGCTTGCCTGGGCTCCATAGTGAGCTCAGGGCCAGCCTGAACTACAAAGCAAGACCCTGTCTCAAAAAAAAAAAAAAAAAAAGAAGTGGGGGTCTGGTCTGAAGAGCTGAACCAGCTGGAGTATGACCTAGAGGGTTTGTCTCCTTCCCTGGCTCCTCTGTCTCCTCTCTGCTTTCTGGGTTGTTTTTTCTTATTTTATTTTTGCAGTACCAGAGACGGAACTCTGGCTCTTGTGCATCTGAAATATGAGCAAGGCCACTTGAGCTAAATCCCCAGCCCTCCTCTCTGCTTCCGGGACCCCGTGAGGTGAGCACCTTTTCTTCCCCTAGACCCTTCCATTGTGACATTCTGCCTTGGAGCTGGTGGATTATTGATTGAAATTTCTACAAATTATGAGCCCAGATAAACCTTTCCTCCTTTAACTTGCAGGCATCAAATATTGTATCTCAGTATAAGAAAGTAACTAAGAGAAGCATATTCCTATTTTCCTGTTTTCTTTCCTACCATAGTTCCCCTTCTCTTCTAAGTAAGCTGTAGACCCACTTGCATACGGCATTTAGACTATAACAAACACATAAATCTGTAGACTCACTCCCCTTAGCTGGTCACAGTTGTTAGCACAGGGTTTGAAAGCATCTGTTTTAAAGTAGAACTTACTATTACTAGTTCAGTTACTTTGGTTGAGTTACTCAGTCATAATTCTCCCTTTCAGTTGACCTAGTTGTAACAAGTGGTTTGTGTGGGTAGTTTTTAACTTGCATTTATGGGCTCCTCACAGGGTAGCTCATGGCACAAGATGAGCAGCGTCTGTTGTTCTGTCAGCTGGTGGTCTGCACCATGTCCTGTCTATGAACATGGGCACACTGGTGCATTTATCGAGCATGTCTTTTGGTTTCTCTCTCTCTGGACCATTCTGCACCACCTGCGTTCTTATGCCTAGAAGGTCTTGTCGTTCCACTCGAGGTAGACCCTTTGCAGGGCACAGCTTCCTTCTGTCTCTCTTCTTTCCTCTTATCTAGTACAGGGTCTCTCAGAAACAGACTTTTGTTTTCCCCAACCACCCTTCTACACCAACTATAGGTTCTGTCATACACATTTCACTTAGTTTGTTCTGGTGTCTTATTAGCCCCATGTACACATGTAGCTTTACTATACACGCAGTCTGACATAGACCTTGACCACAGGGGATTTATTTGTGTGCATTCACAGCCACCACATTACTTGGGAATGAAAGATGGCGATGCAGTCAGACAGTGCCTTGGCACCTGAGTGTTCTCTTTCTTCGCCTTCCTGCACAGAATGGCTCTGGCTCTTTTCTCCACAAGGAACATGGCATCGCTTGGCCCAGATCTTTTCTCTTCAGGATAGTTGTTAGGTTAGCAGTCTTCTAAACTGACCAAGATTAATGCCTTTTCCTGAGCTCCCCTCAGCTTGGCGTGCATTTTCACTGTGTTCTTCTGGCAATGTTGTCCCTGCTTCTGTGCTCTAAGTCCCTAATTTTTTGTTGGCCCCCCCCCCCCGTTTTACATAACTTGAAAGAAGCCGTTTTAGAAGAACTCATGGTGCGCGAGTCTCACACAATTCCACTCAGAGATCTCCAATAATAGGCTTCTTTTAAAATGGCATAAAAGAGAATATTTAATGTATCTTCTGCTTCCTGCCTAATTTCCTCCGGTCCGAGCTGTGCCTAGCAATGGCTGCAGGAGCACGAACTGCTGCTTTTCAGGATGTTCCAAAAGCCTGAATCGAGATTGATTCTCATTTTATTCATGGCTATACTTGGTAGTAATTTACCAAGCTTGAGAAGAGGGTTTATTTTCCCCCGCTGAAGGCTTCAGGGATGTTTTTGTCAGGATTTGGAAAATGTGTTCTAGGAGCAGAATGATAAATGGTGTGCTGCCGCAGAAAAACTCAGGCTGTCAGAGAACATATTTATCTCCGTTTGGGAAGCAGAGCAGGATAAGCACACATCCTTTAAAAAGCTGCAAAAAGTTTCTCAGGTAAAGGAGAAGGTCAATCTGACATGGCTTTCTATTTATTTATAACTATGGCTGCCTCGGCACAACAGAAAACTGGTCTATGGTCATTCAGAACTGAACTTCTTTCCCCATGGTAGCGTAGTACTGACAACCTTTGACAGCCATGCTGCTCTTAATGGGACTTGTGTTTTTATTGTGTCATACACAGAAAGTAAAAATGTATTTCATTTCAAACTTGATTCTCTTTCCTCTTAAGCCAGTTGTATATTGGAAAGAGAGAAGTTACTGAAGAAAGGAATAGGGAAGGAGTTGATAGAACTAAAGAAAATCTTTATACATTCATCATTAAAACCAAGTGC
>PVIC010027816.1:0-23595 GCA_004025085.1 Thryonomys swinderianus
ATGAAGAATTCAATTTAAAAAAAAAGAAAATATATACATTTGTATGTAAGAATAATATATTTTTCAGTAAATTGAAATCTAGTTTGAAAAGAGAGCTAGAGAAAAAAGGAAGAAAAGAAGAAGGAATATCAGTAAACATTTCTGAAAGGTGTTCAAGAGGGAAATAATAGTTAAAATGAGGATATTTCAGAAAAGATAAATACTGGAATAAATATTTCTCAGACCCAAATACTGAATTATTAGCATAAAAATAAATTATTCAAATCAATAGATGAAACACCTTTGTTGCAATTAATGCTTACAGACACACACACACACATACACACACACACACTCACATTCTAGTTCACAAACATCTATACCAAATAAAGATTGGGAGATCTGTAAAAAGAGAACCTGTCTCTTTTGCAAAAAGTTCTTTCAAAATACATGCATTTGATGATAATTATATCAAATTATCAATTTCTAAGTTGCCTTTGAATCAGAAAACCTGAGCACATATTCAGGCTTGAGGATAATCACATTTACTTCATTTTTCAATGGTATGGTCCATGGCACACGCAGCACACGGGGTATCAGAGCAGCAGAAGCCCGGCCTGAGGCTGCCTCTGAGATCCAGGCAGATAGGGACGTCTCGAGGTGCCTGTCAGCTAGAGCAGCTGCCAATAAAAAGCAGCCACACTTAGAAACAATGCAACATTAAATGTTGAGCTTTCTGATGCCCCAGAATGCCACGTGCATTATGAAAAGTGTTTTTCCCTTCTGACTAGACTTAATGAAGCAGGAACAAGCCGGCTTTTGAATCAGTGCTGCACATTAAGTACTGGCTTGCTGGGAGATTTATACTCGACTGCAGTTTGGCTCTCTTCACTACGTGATTCTTGGGCTATAAGCTTCTACCAACTGACAGAAATAACAGGAGATGTGAAAAATGCAACAATACTAAAAACAGATGTTGGTGTAAAATTCCAAGGCCATTTATTTGTTCATTTTGCTTTTTAATGAAGTAGAAATTGATGAGATGGAGACTGGAGAGGGTGAGAGGTAGGAAGAAAAGAAAAGCTGGGAGAAGAGGAAGCAAAAAATAAATAAATAAATAAATAAATAATGCACCCAAATCCACTCTGTTTCTCAGTACTTCTACGCTATCCTTTTTCTTACTCTCATTTTCTTTCAGTTTAATCCAGTGATAACTCCAGGCAGAATAAAGGCCAGAGTTACTATGATTTGTGGGAAAGAAAATGAATTAAGAAGCACAATTGTTCTGAGGCATAAAGGCTTCTGTGTCTAAGAAGCTGTGGATTTTGTCCCCCTCATCTTTACCAAGAAATAGCTCCTCCAAACAAAACTTCTTGGAGAAAGAAAAGAGCTCATTTCTAGGTCACATTTATAAAATGCCTAAACTTACAAATCAAACAGAGCAATAGTTTTTTGTTACTTTCTTAAAGAACGAGTTATTGGTTTATTGTAAACATCTCCACAGTCTTCCTTTTCTTCCAAAGACTCACATTAATATTCCCATTACAGATTTCTTACGTGTTTCATTCCTGAGAAATGAAGACCCAGAAGCTCTTGGAGGATAATATGACCCCTTTCTGTTCCACCAGCACCTGCTTTAATAGTCAAAAATAAACAGTAGGATTTGGTTACTCTGCATTCTTATTAACAAACTTACATGATTTCCTGTTGGAAACTTTCAGGGGCTGAACCAGTATTTCTGGTCGTCTCAGGGCCAGTCTCCTGGGAAAATAAAAGGTCAGTAAGCCTATCAATTTTCAGCACAGGTTTAAGATTAACACAGCAATAAAATATTAAAAGTCTTTAAAAAAACTGAAAAGCTCGGGGTATGGGGATGAACACAATGCAATTTGTTCAAATTTTAAAAAATTTTCTCCAAAAAAGTAATTTTTTGCCAATTATTACACCCCCGGAATGATTGCTCTTTTTCTCTCTCTCACTCCAACACAGATTCTGATATGAATGTGCTGTTTTCCACCTGCTTCATAACAAAAACCTAAGATGACCTGGTACTGTCATATTATTTTTGGTCATTATTCATGCCTCGTTAGACAAAACAGAAACCTGAGCCCACAGGACAATGAATCCTAAGGCAGGCTTCCGGGCTTGCTTCATCACAACATCCTCTGCAGAGAATCAAGGTCAGCTGAGAGGCCGGCACCCAGCTCACCTCTCCTGGAAGTGCTTGGAGGGAATCAGGCCTGCCCTGGGGTTGGCGTCCCCTTCACGCTTCGCCTGCCACCACGTTGCATCATCCTGGCTCATGACCTGGAGAATATCTCCCCTCCTGAAAGAGAGCCCGGCTTCCTTACATGGAATTGCCTTGTCCTCGTTAGGCTCGTAGTCAAAAAGGGCTCTGATAAACATCTGGAAGAAAGGTTCGTTGGAGAATAAACGTAAAAACTAAACGCAAAATAGCCTACATTCTTGCAACTTACACTGAAGAAATAATTTTCTAAAAACTAGAATGTGTGCCTATGTATTCGATGAAAAAAACAGTACTCCCCACACACAACAATATTTTAAAGAAAGGATTACCTTGCCTTCTTTAGATGGAGTCTCCTCCTTGATGCTGGGAATAATCTTAAACGTAATTGCTCCCTGAGACTGTGCCTGATAGCAGACGAAAGAAAAAGACATCAGAAATCTGGAGCCAAGGACAATAAGATAAAATACGTAGGAAGCTAAAAATTTACAAGCTAGGGATTACAACTCTTTGACCAAAGTGATGAAACTATTTTTGTAGAAATTCTAGTAATACGAGAAAGCTTTAAAAGTTTGTCAAGTAAGTTAAAAAACATTATATCCACTTTTACTCAACCCATCTACACTTTTACTATGTCTATGAATATCCTGTCATCTATATCATTTCAAAATAGAAATGTAAAATATTAACAGTGCCTTATATACCCAAAATATTAAATGACTAGAACAGATAATGTAAAAAGTTCAGGTTCTGTAATATTTGTGCTATTGTCATATTTAAGTGTCAGGACCCATGTGTTTTGAGACAAAGTACCTATACTGTCAGTTCTGTGGTTATAACACACGATTCATTTAGCACAATGCCCATTAAAAAAATTATGAAGACATTTCATATCTGATATACTTTGTTTAGTGAATAAAATATAAACTGTAATAGTTTTTTCAGCTTTTAATGAATATATGTCTGTTCTAAATTAAAATTTTTAAAAGTCTGACTATATCCTATAACTATAAAAACTGCATATGTATTTTGTGTAAATATTGAGATTCTTGGCACTTCGGTACTTAATTTATTGGAAATTTATTTTTGCATGTGGTGTACAACAGGGACTCCTTTTCCTAACTGAATCAAATGAATTCAGTACCATTTATGAGATGGTTCCATAGTCTTCCCACTAATTAAAAAACCAGACAGATGGGAGAGATGGATGGATGGATAGACAGACAGATGGATAGACAGTGAGAAGAGGGACAGGAAGGGGAGGGAAAGGGAGCCATTCTTTGCTTCCTGTGTGGGGAAGAGGTGGCAGGGGCTCAGTGCCAGCCCCTGGAGAGTGCCAGGATGGGCTCTCCGCACAGAAGACCCTGGCTGACCTGGGGATGCCAGGTGCAGTACACGTCCCGAGAACTCTCTCTTGTTGAAATGTTGGTTTCCAGGAGGTTTTGTCACACATTCTACCATTATTTCTATGTGTACTTATGCAACTCTTCCCCTCTTTTTTAAAATCTAAGTTTATTTTCCTAATTCACACATAAAGACATATGTAATTGTACAAATTTATGGGATGCATGTAATACTTCTGTATTTATACACTGTATAACATTCAAATCAGGTTAAGCACATCTACCCCTCCACATATTTATCCTGTCTTTATAGTGTTCCTTCACACTCCTTTCTTTTACCTTTTTAAGTATCCAATACATTACCATGATCTATATTACATACTGTACAAATAGGACACCAACACTTACTACTATCTGACTGTATCTTAGTTCCCACTGACAAAGCTTTTCCCAGCTCTCCTTCCCCTCTACTCCCCAACTCTCTCATATACTAATTTTTTTTTGGTGACAGGGTCTCTCTTTCTTGTTTGAGGTTGGCCCTGAACTCACTATGTAGCCCAGGCAAGCCTCAAACTCAACTATCCTCCTGCCTCTGTCTCCCAAGTGCTGGGATTACAAGTGTGAGCCACCACGCCCAGCTCATATACTAATTTTTATAAAGAGATGTTTTATGATACTCAAATTTTTTTATTGCAGTACGTTTATGTTTTCAGACATTAAAGAGAAAGTTTCTGTTTCATCTTTACAAATGAACTTAAAATTATCATCATTCAGGTCTAATACAATTTCACTCAAATTTCGATTTCATAAGACATCCAAGTTAGTTTTGCATTTGCCTTCCTAGAATTCACAGCCTGCAGCACAGTTATGTCAAGTAGAGGGGGATAGCAGCAAATTAGGCAACAAGAGCAACACAGATGCCATCTATTAATACTGACTTTGGTTAGGTGGTGTCCTGTCCCTAACTCTACACACATTACCCCATTAACACTTGCAAGTCAGTAAAACATTTGCCTTTCTCGTTCTGATTTTATAAATAAAAACACAAAGGAACAAGGAAATTAGGTGCCTTCTAAGGAGATTAGCAAAGAAGTGGTGGAAGCTGGGATCTGAGTCCTCTCCTGCTAAATTTAATCCCATACATTTCAAACCACATCAGGAAAATCTTCAGTTTTATTTCACTGGAATTTTAAAACAAGAGTACAGCTTACCAAAATCTGTATTATTTCCTCAGGTCTTTTATCCTCAACTGGTATTCCATTTACTTCTCTAAGCTCATCACCAACATGAATAAGACCTAAAAAATACAAAGTTTGCTACATCAGCACAGTTACACGAGACACTGAAACTTGAAAACATTTCTCCCAATTAAAGCATCACTAATGTCCTTAGCAGATTTAAGGGTTGGAAAGACCGTCACACTTCCCAGGCTTCAAGCTCTATGCCTCTCTAGCACTACAAATCAGAGCAACACAATAATGCTTGCAACAATCATAACAGTACATTGGTTTTGTCTAGAAATATGTTTATTAATATCTCATGAAATAATTTTTTCTTTTAAAAGTTGCGGGCTGTAAGCAGTAGTTTTCAAATCAAGAACACTGAAACAAGTCTTAACATAACTTTCCACGCTTGTGTACATTAAGACCCCTTGAGATTTATCTAGCATTTTTTTATGTAGATTCCCAAATCTCAACATAGAAAGTCTCCTGTGAGTCCACGGCACACAGCAAAATAATAACTAGGTAGAAGTGTATTTTAAAACTTATATTAGAGGTATTTTAAAACTTATATTAGAAATGTCACAAAACCCTACACAACTCATGTCTGCTCCAGGAATATTTAACCTCACCACTCCTGTGCGCGGCGCCTCCTCTCATGACTCTGGCGACAACGATGGCCCCTGTCTGCTCATCCTTCTTAATGGTGGCTCCCTGGGGAGGAAAAGAGAAAAGAGCTGCCAATAACTTGCATTGATGTGTAGCAAAAAAAGGTGAGGGGGAAATAAGAACGTTCAACTGGAAAAGAGCAAACAGTGACAAGATAATTAAAGGAACATTGTTGGGAACCATCCTGTTTGGGAGAAATAATTGGAAGGTCAAAACTGACCAGGACTTTCTGCAGACAGACTTTGGACTTAACTATGTTGCGAACAATCCTGTTGGGGGAAATCATTGGAAAGTCAAAACTGAGCAGGCCTTCCTGCCTTCACTTTGGACTTACCTTCACCTTTCCCACTGCTAACAACAAGGACTCTGGTGGTCCCACATGCTGTGATGCTTCAGTTTGGAACTACACCATTGGGTGTCTTGCCCTGCCCTCTCAGTCTGTTACATTTTGTTACTCTAGTGGTGCTAAATAAAAGTCATGGCAGGCTGGGGCCTGGAGTCTTTTGCTACCCAGATTAGCATGGATCGGGCCCAAACTCAGCGTCTCTATGCCTCACTTCTACTTAGTTATTATTTTGCTGTGTGCTGTGGACTCACAGGAGACTAGAACCTAATGCAAAGTTCCAGTTGTGCTCCCTTCCCCTGTTTTCTACAGAACAGACCTCGTGTCACCTGTCTTGCAAATACTCCTTACAGGTATGGAAAATCCTATCTACACAGCATCCAAGGGTTTCAGCACAACATAAAGGCATTTAAAATCATTGATTTTTTTCAAAATTGTGTGAAATAAAAATATCTTCTTTCAATTATAAGACTATTTCATAATACTTGTATTAAACAATGTTTGTCTTTGCTCTTGCAAAGCACCTCCTCATTTCACTGGCCCCATGAAGAAAAACGGACCAGTTCCAGAACGGCAGCAGACAAAGGCTGCATAACTCAGAGCTCAGGCCCCGTCCGGGGCCGGGGTCTCACTCCGGGGCAGAGCTCCTGCCAGCACATGTGAGGGCCTGGGTTTCATCCCCAGCACTTTCTGTGTGATGACTCTTCTCTTCCACTGAACTGCTGCAGTAAAGGAGTCTGGTGATAACAATAAAAAAAGGAAAAATACCGCTTTGCATCAGATGGCTGAAAAGGTCAACATATTTTTGTCAGTGTGAGGATGGAACCTGGGTCCTTGTGTGTGTTGAGGAGCCGCTCTGCCACAGAGCCAAACCCTACAGCCCTTAAAAAGGTAGCAGCTGCCGGGCATGGTGGCTCACGCCTGTAATCCCAGCACTCGGGAGGCAGAGGCAGGAGGATTGCTGAGTTCGAGGTTTGTCTGGGCTACATAGTGAGCTCAGGGCCAGCCTGAACTACAAAGCAAGACCCCGTCTCAAAAAAAAAAAAAAAAGGTAGCAGCAGAAATTGACCTGAAGAGGGGGAATTTCCCTTAAGTTTGTCATAGACACATTATTGAAGAATAGATATGGAAACAGTACGAATCAGTTTGTAATAAGTATAATTCATACCTGACAGCCATTAGATATATCTAATAATCACAGAGAAGCAGGAGGCACTCGCTGAGCCCACAGGGGTCAGGCAGCAGCGTGACACGGTGCTCTGCAGACCACACAGAGGACACTGGGTTGGACTCAGAAGGGAAAAGGGAAATATGCAGGACTGTGAGCAGCAGGACTTAAGCACTTAGGGTAAAGAAATCCAAAAATGATCAGGATGTGCCTTCCATGGGAACCAATTCTCCACAGTGAATGTAACTATTATGTTTTGCAAATGTATACTAATAAAAAATTAGCAAGGGCTAAAGCAATGAAAAAAAACGGGGTTATTACAATAATCCTGGGGACAGATGACGGTGACTTAGATCTGGGGGACAGGAACAGAGGTGATAAAAAGCACTGTGAATACACTGGGGTAGACCCAAGAGGCTTTCCCACTGAACCAGGTACGGGACGTGAAAGAGAAGGATCAGTGATTGCTCTTCTGGGCTGAGCAAAGGGAGGGACTGAATTGCCATCAACAAGAAGGGGAAAAGACTATGGTGGAGCAAGTTTGGGGACAAAGACAAGGAGTGTATTTTTGGACAGGTGAACACTAAGTTTTTTTGTTTTTTTGAGACAGGGTCTCACTTTGTAGTTCAGGCTGGCCCTCAGCTCACTATGTAGCCCAGGCAAGCCTGGAACTCAGCAATCCTCCAGTCTCTGCCTCCCGAGTGCTGGGATGACAGGCCTGAGCCACCACACCCAGCACTGTGGTATGTGGTGTTGATTGCTGGTGGACATGAGTCACCTGCCCAACATCGTATGTGGTTACTGAGGACTGAACTCAGGACCTTGCGCTTGTGAGGCAGGCGCTGGAACCACTGAGCTAAATCTGCAGCCCGAACACTAAGATTTTTATTAGACTTCCAAATCCAGATATCAAGTAGACAGATGGATATATGAATCTAAAGGTCAAGAGAAAGCGCTGAAAAAAAATAATCCTGGGAGTCACTGGTACATAGATGTTTCCTAATCCACGGGCAGAATGAAAGGAGCTCTGGGAAGTCTAAAGAAGAGCCCTCCAACACATAAGGGTTATTCTGCTATAGATACAGATCCTACAGAAAATGCTTGACACCTACTGATTCTACTTTTGTTGGGGATAAACTATGGACCTGAGAAAAAATTTCACTTTTTATATGATAGTACCACTAGATTCAATCTGTATTTTAAACCCTACCTTTTGGAAGACTTCTATATCTAAACTGCTTTCCGAATTCCTATTATCACAGTTCCCTGATGTATTCCTGCACAATAGATCTATATGAAAGATCAGAACTCAGTGATATACAGCATAATATGTAAATACTGTGTGAAAGTTGTAAGTTCTATGGCATAGCCTGCAAATACAAATGAATTAAAGTTGAATGTAATGTTTTGAAAAATTATACTTTTGCATAATTATTTTGAATTTACTTTATGTTATTTTGATGGAAATAGAATAAAGAACTTCAGTTTACATTGAGAGTTAAAATTCTGGTTGTATTCTTGTTCACTGTCAACTTTGTAAAGCATTTTATAAAGAAGAAGGCTAGTACTGAATTATCATGGTTTTTTTAAATGACAATTTTATCTCTTATAAACCAGCAAGGTCTCCTTAAGCAGGCAGCACAGCAATTACAGATTAAGATCTTGAAATAAGTGTTTTCAAAGTATGCATTGAGAACATCACAGGCATTTTTTACAATCAAAATTCCCAGGTCCTACAAAAACCCTCCTGGGATAACAGTTCTTTGGGATATAGCTCAGAAATTCATATTTTCAAGTAAGTACCTCAGGTCATTCTTGTAATACCAAAATCTGAAAACTGCTCTTCTCAAAAAAACATGAGGACAAGCCTTACAAGAAATGATAAAAATAGAACCAAAATCCACTTACCAACTAACAGAATCTCAGTTTCCTGAGCTGGCTTAAATCTTTACTTTCTGGACAAAACAAACACAAACTGCTGCCCAGGCACACGGAGGAAGGACACCTCTGCCGCTCACATTCTGACTGCTGTTTCTCTCCTTTATTCATCCTTCCGTTTGAACTAACTCTGTTCTTCCCCTCTGCCAAATACCTGCGTGATCTGTTCGCCCAGATAATCAGTCTCTTTGCAGAACTGCAGTTAGATTCCAGCTTTCCTATTCCATGTCACATCCCTGCAGTACCTCGGGGCTCACACCGCACTTCAAACACCTTCTATCCAGTCGATATTCCAGGCACCCTTGAGGAGGACACACCCTGGATTTCTGATATCGCTGAGATGTAAGTGACCCACGGTGACAAGACAGAGAGAATAAATGACAATCCTGTCTCCACACGGGTCATCGAAGGTGCAATCTCACTATTCAGGATTCGTGTCACTGCACTGTGCCTGGGTCCCACAGACAGAATGCCCTCGGGGATCACCTGGCCCTCGGTGCCAGGACTGCTCGCCTTGACTTGCCATTCTCCTCCTGGCAGCCCTCATGCTGCCTCGCTCTTTGCTGCTTGGCCTCTTCTTCCTGCAGGGCTCTCACTCTCAGACCTGCCCTCTGCTTCACTGTCTGGCAGCTCCCCCAATACTCCTCTACTCTGACAAATATCACTGGACAAACAATACTGAGCATGTTATTTCTGCTTTTCTGGGTATTATACATGTTTGGAGTTTTAAATTATTCACCCAGTCATCTTACCTTACTTTTACAGAACTGTCAACTATTCTAATTATACACTCAGATGAGAAGGAAGTTCAACCCAAATAATTTTCCTCACTGGATTCATTTAAAATGACATTTAGGCCGGGCGTGGTGGCTCACGCCTGAAAGCCCAGCACTCGGGAGGCAGAGGCGGGAGGCAGAGGTGGGAGTATTGCTGAGTTCGAGGCTTGCCTGGGCTACATAGTGAGCTCAGGGCCAGCCTGAACTACAAAGCGAGTCTCAAAAAATAAAATAAAATGACATTTAGAATCTTAATATATTTTTCTTTAAAAAATAAGAACCTTGGGGATTTCTTAAACCCAGTTAAAAGCTCTCTTTTTCCCATAGGAAATTGTTTTTTTGTTTATCTGTTTTTAAACACAGCTTCCTAAACATAAAACATGAAATCACACTGTGGCTGGCTAGGATGATAAAGAATCACCAACTAAAATAATTTGTTTTAAGTAAATAAACTAAGAACTCCTTAAAATAACTTTAAATTGCATTAAATATAAAAAACTAAAGCTAGAGTTTAAAGACATTACTTGCATATCTTTGGAGGGAAAAATACTGCCAATTTCCTTTAAATAATAAAATTCAAAGTCAGAGAGAAAATTTTTTTTTTTTTTGAGACAGGCTCTCACTTTGTAGTTCAGGCTGGCTCTGAGCTCACTATGTAGCCCAGGCAAGCCTCAAACTCAGCAATCCTCCTGTCTCTGCCTCCTGAGTGCTGGGATTATAGGCGTGAGCCACCACGCCTGGCAAGAAAATTTTTAAAATTAATATAAAGATGGGTAAGTGAGCAGAATGGCAATTACCGATACAGTAAAATACAGAGACCTAACATTTTCAATACCTCTCCACATTTAGAAGCAAACAGAAAGGAAAATGTTACTAATTAAGTAGAGTTCAAAATTGCTACATTCTACTATACTACACTAATAAGAAACAAAAATTTGAGAAATGCTTAAACCATCTCCTGAATATACAAATATTACAGATCTGGCAAACACTTTCATACTCAAGAGAAATATTCACTTTTTAAACAATATATCACTGGAAGTGATCTTTTAAGGAAATTCTTCACTTTTATCCCTGCATTTCCTCCCAACTAAAAGCCAGTACTTGTCATCTCCCAAATAAAAACCTGCTGTGCTACTTTCTGACTTCTCTCTCCGCTGTCCTTTTCATTCAAGATTAATCTGGTCACTTCAAATCCAACTTACACTTAACTATGGCCATTAGCCTAGTTCACAGTCTCTTTGTAAACACAATATATTACAGAAACTACAAGAAAAGGAAAAGAGATGAAGAATTACCAGGTCTCCTTAATGTTTGTTTCTAAAGGGTGTAATACATTCAGTAAGAAACTGAAACAAATTATTTTCAACTATTCACTGGATATCTTCTCACCTTTAAAAAAAAGAAACAGCAGGGCCGGAGATATAGCTCAGTGGTTCCGGTGCCTGCCTCGCAAGCACAAGGTCCTGAGTTCAATCCCCGGAAACCACATACAATACCGGGCGTGGATACTCACGCCCACCAGCCATCAATATCACATACCACAGTGCCGGGCGTGGTGGCTCACGCCTGTCATCCCAGCACTCGGGAGGCAGAGACAGGAGGACTGCTGAGTTCGAGGCTTGCCTGGGCTACATAGTGAGCTGAGGGCCAGCCTGAACTACAAAACAAGATCCTGTCTCCAAAAAAAAAAGAAGAAGAAGAAGAAGAAACAGCAGATCCAACTAAAATCTTGGGAAGAGAAATTTGAAGGATCACAGAGAGAGGGAACACAAACGTTGCTAATGACTGTCTAAATGTCAGCTCCCCAAACCAATGCCACTAGGAAAACTAGGACTGATCGATACAATTACTAATCAATTACTGAACTCACCAACTGGGTCAGTCTTTCAACTATCTCCCTAAGAAATTCATTGTCAAAACAACAGAACAAGGAATTGCTTATGGATATATGCACAGAATCTACAAAGAATTAGTCACTGTGCAATGGACAGGATCTGGAGTCAGGTTTCTCTCTGTTCACTGCAGATGGCATGCACTTTTACTAAGTGTCTGACCCTCCTTACAGTCAAGAGATACTCAGGTTGCCACCACAGACTTCCAGCCATACACAAAAGCATTTCTTTGACAACATAAAAGTAAACAATCTGAATCAGGAGTACAGGATGTCCAAGAATGGGCATCAGAGACTCAGTAAATCTTAAACATTATCAAACTGTCTGTATGGTTTTATAGGCATGAAAATTCAATTAATTTATCAGTGCATCTAGGGAGCCCTAAAGATAAGAAGATGAACTATAAAGGGGGAGAGTACAAAAGACATAGTAGGATACAAAGAAAAACCTGATATTTGAAGGTAAAGAGTTAACATCTTAGTTCTAAGCTGCTTCACCCTTGAATATAAGTTTTCTAGATTGTAAAATCAGGAAATTATACCAACTATGAAGATTAAATGTTTATACAGTTCCCAATGTGATGCTGTCAACTATTTTACGTATTATCAAATGCTACTTGCTTCCAGAACACAACAATGCTTTAATTACAATAAATTTGGTATGACACATTTGAAATCAACTGCTAGATTATGTGAATTAAGTATTTTTTCTTTTGAACACAGTTTCATAAAATATGAACTGCTCCTATCAAATGAGCACAAATTAGTGGCTGAATACAAGTTAATTATTTCATAGTTCTAGGGTCAGAAAGCCAAACAGGGCTAAGCTCTAGGAATGCGGCCCTGCTGGGTCCTTCTCCAGGCTCAAGGAAAGACCACTGCTCACTCCTCCTGCTTCCCAGAAACCACCCACACTCGGGACTCACCGCCCCGCCGGTCACCCTGGCCCAGCTCTCATCGGCACATGCCTGACTGCCTTTCTCTTTCACTGTTCTGAGAGCTTTGCGGTTATGCTGGGTCCAAGGGGTGATCCAGCACAATCTCCCATCTCAAGACCTTGTCACAAAATATACCTCCTGCTCTGTGACTGTCATGCCGTCTGGGGTAGAGGACATGACACCTGTGGGGGAAGGGGGCAGTTTTACCTCTCACCCTCACACAGCTCAACACTATGTAAATTCTGGTGCAAAAGTAAACGATTGTATGATGATTATATTTATATTCTGAAATATCAGATACTTGATTAAATGTTCTTCGTTACTTTTAAATTCATTGAGAATATCTTTTAGTTACACCATGTAATAATCTCAAATAAGCCACACTTGGTGCGTGTTCTTTTTTTTGTTTTTGTTTTTTTGAGACAGGGTCTCACTTTGCAGTTCAGGCTGGCCCTGAGCTCAGTATGTAGCCCAGACAAGCCTCGAACTCAGCAATCCTCCTGTCTCTGCCTCCCAAGCGCTGGGATTACAGGCGTGAGCCAACACTCCTAGCACTGTGGTATGTGGGACTGATTGCTGGTGGGCATGAGTCACCACACCCGGCATTGTATGTGGTTATGGGGATCGAACTCAGGACCTTGTGCTTGCGAGGCAGGTGCTGGAACCACTGAGCTAAATCTCAGGCCCCAATGTGTTATATTTTTTTAATAAATATCAACAGTTCACTTTTCAAAATTATTGCTACTAGTAATCAATTCAACGTTTGCTATTTTATTTGACTTCATTCTAACTTTTTAAATCATGTTCTTTAGACATGTTTCATTTACTTTAAAGTTTGAGGACACAGAGAAAGCATATTTTTAAAACAGGAATAATTGGCATATGCGCATCCAATTCACACCTTAACACAGAATGTGGACTCGACTCACCAGTGGCTCTCTGCTCTTGACTAGGCGGATTATTTTTACAGAGTCCTCCTCATCATCAATATCATCAGGCATAGCCGGCAACACAGGATCATAATTCTTTTGAGCCACAGTGTCATGTACTGAGAGCAGAGCCTGCAAAATGCCAAGATTTGGGGAAATATTAAGCAAATATGAAACCTCCAACACCTAAGACTGTAAAGAAAACCAAAACTGAATTATGATTTTATCATTACGATGATAACAACTTGCAAAGACATCCGTTCCAAACAGGAAGCAGAAAGCAGAGTGCTCAGAGCTGGAGAATATGGCTCTATGAGGCAGCACCTCCACCTCCCAAGCCACTGGTGCAGGACGCAAACCAGGGAAGCTCTCATCCAGCCTGCATGTTCCCTACTGTCTCCCTGGGAAGGTGGTAGTGGGGACAGGGTGGACGTGGGTACTTTCGAGGGAGGAAGAAAATGAGGCTTTTGATACAGTGTCAATGAGCCTGAAGAAGTCTGACAGTAATACACATTTTTCCTTCCTACTATCATGACTTCCATCAGCAGAAAGCACACTTTTGTTTTCTCACTTTAATTTTTGTATAATAGGTGTGTACAGAAGAAGGAAAGTACTTCTAGTCATTACCAGTACCGTACAGTGATAAAACCCTTCAAAGCACTGATACCTTGTTCTGAAGGATCGAAGACGGGCAACACTGGAATCTTGCATATCACTACCATTTTAGACAAGTGGCTTCGAGACTTCCCACTACCTCGCTCCCTGACAGCAGCACCATCATCCATAAATTGTTCATGTCAGAAACCTGGAAACCACCACGAAACCTCCTGTCTCACCTATATTTCTAACATCCCATGTCCCGTTCAATCTACCCCAAAACACATCTAAAATTCATTTTCTTCTCTCTAGAGCAGAGATCGGCAAGCTCTGCTGCTTACTTTCATGAACCTGTTGAAACATAGGGGCATTTATTTACATATCGTTGCGGTTGCTCTCATGCTATAATGATGGAGCTGAGTAGCTGGAACTGATCACTTCTTACCTAAAAGGCTGCAGTTTACAGGTCTAGATCACTGTTGCCATTGTTTCTCCCTGGGGTATTTCAATGACCTCTAATGGTTCAGCTGTACTTGGGCCCATTTTCAAACCCCTGATTCACAGTGTAGTCAAGGTCATTACTTTAAAATTCAAATGCTTGGGCTGGGGATTTAGCTCAATGGCACTGCACCTGCCTGGCAAGTACAAGGTCCTGAGTCCAATACCCAGCACACCCAAAAAACCCCATAGGACTAGGGAGAACATCAAACCCTAACATCCTCTGAGATGTGTTGCACACTCTCAGTCTTACACTTTTTTCTTCACTCAACTTAATGATTTCTCATGAGGCTTGGCCAGAATAGCCAACGTAAAAGGAGGTCCTTCCAATGGACCTCAATGCCTTGTTCTCTGCTGGGATAAATGCTGACAACTTACATGTAGATTTTTAGGCTGATATATTTTAATATTTTCCATTGACTGAAATAGGAGAAAAATGGTTCTATTTTCTAATCAAAACTTTTTAGCGACTCACAGAACTTTGACCGTTGACTTCAAAGAAGCAGAGAGAACAGTGGCTGCTAAAGGCTGGGAAGGATAAGAAGAGGAAAGGGTCGCAGAGAAGAGCTGATTAATGGGCAGAAAAACATACTCAGATTTTTAAAAATCACTTCTCGTAGTCTATAGCACAGCATGGTGACTGTTATTAACAATAATATCATGCATTTCAAAATAACTAGCAGATAGGATTTTGAATACTGGAGAAATAAATGGCAAATATTTGAGTACTGGACATGCTAACTATCCAGACTGAATTACCATCCACTGCATATCTACACTGAGGGACTACATTGTACTCGTGACTATTTACAGTTATGTCAATGAGAAACCCCTATTATCAGAAAGAATCAGAGAGATGATTCTTAATTGAATCCAATTTTACTCCCCAGGAGCCATCTGGCAACATCTAGAGACATTTCTGATTTTCACAATATTGGAGATTCTACTGCCACTGAGTGTAAAAAGCCCAGAGATTCTCCTAGGTACAATAGCATACAGAACAAGCTCTGCCCCCAAAACACTATTTTCCAGCCCCAAAAATGTCAAAAGCTTCAAAGCTGAGAAATCTTACTGCAGTTTGTCTCCTACAGGCTCATGAGCAGAAGGCCCACTTCCCAAAGCAGTGGTTATAAGTGGTGGGAAATCCTTAAGAGAGGAAAGTATTTCCACCAATGGGTACGTGATCCCTGGAACAGATTGCCTCTGAGAGAGTGGGATGTTTGAAACTGAGGCCTTCTGTGCATGGCCAGTTCCCTTACTCTTTCCTCCATACCATAATGCAGCCAAAGGGGCCCTCAGCACAGGCTGAAAGGACAGGACTCACTCAGTCTTAGATTCTCAACCTCTAAAACTGTGAGCTACATAGACCTTTTTAAAGTACCCAGTTAAAAGTATTTTGTCATAGCAACAGAAAACAAATTAATACATCCTATTAATAAACAGATCAATATATCAGACCAATCAATTGCTCTTCTCACCAGGTGCATGGAAAGTCTATTTATTGACAAGGCATTGAGAAAACTTACTAAATAAGTGTAGCCTAATGTGAGGGAAAAAAAGCCCAAGACTGTTACAGTCTCGCCTAAAAAACAGCTTCAATGCAAGCCTATAAAAAGCATTGAATTATTTCCAACTAACTTAACTGTACAATAGAAAAGTGAATATCACCTATAGAAGTTCCAGAATATCATCTATATTCTAAATGTTAAAAAAGTCTAGAAGACTGGACATGAAATATGAAATACATAAAAAAAGATTCAAATCAGGCCAGAGATTTAGCTCAGTGGTTCTAGCACCTGCCTCGCAAGCACAAGGCCCTGAGTTCGATCCCTGCTAACCACATACAATGCTGGGCAGGTGACTCATGCCCACCAGCCATCAATACCACATACCACAGTGCCGGGCATGGTGGCTCACGCCTGTAATCCCAGCACTTGGGAGGCAGAGACAGGAGGATTGCTGAGTTCGAGACTTGCCTGGGCTACATAGTGAGCTGAAGGCCAGCCTGAACTACAAAGCAAGACCCTGTCTCAAAAAAAAAAAAAAAAAGGAAAAGATTCAAATCAAGCTTGCAAGATTAAAACTGTAATCTAGGAAATAAAAAAATAAAATGAGATTAACATAGATTAGACACTGAGTAAAAAATAAATTTATAAGCAAAGTGACTTAAAGCATCCAAAATGAAACATGAAGGGAAAATACACTGAAATAGCATGTCAACCTAGAGTTCTATACCCAGCAAAAGTATCTTTTAACAATGAAGATTCTTTGAAATAAAGATATACAAAAGCTAAAAACAATCATTCTGCATTGTCAGAAAGTTTTTAGTGAGGGAATGTTATAGAAAGTCTATTAGGAGGAAAATGACAGATGAGGTCCTCAGTGAGAACCAAAGAACACTGAAAATATATGCTATCTTGAAATTTATATAACTGTCTTGAAATATAAGAATTAAAGTAGCCAGGGCAAAATTTTTTAAATAAATAAATCTATCAGCATAGCTCCAATGATACAGATAACATCAAGAGCACCAGATGTATATCTCCATTCCTTAGCTCTGGTCTCATTTCCATTTCTGGATTCCAAAGTAATCTTCTAGATTTCAAATTCATCTCTTTTAATAGCTTTGCTTTACAAATACTGTTGGTTAGCAACATTGTTATTTGGACAAATAAAAGTTACTTTGTGTTCTATTTTCCTGTTTTAACCATGGTGATTTTATTCTTTAATATACAGGTTTTCCTTTCAAAAGGCAAAACTTAAATGGAAATTGTGTTTCCATATGCCATAGCCACCAATCACAACTGATGGGTTTACCTGTTGCCCAGAAGAATCTGCAGGAAATTGAACACTAGGCTTTGTAACTCATCAGGCTCACAAATTCTCACTGCCTTGGACCCCCTGGAGTGAACTCTACCTTCTAAGTATCTGTCAGGGCCACAGAATTAAGTGTCCAGCTCACAGGGATGAGTAAAACTGATTTATCCCTCCGAAAGGAAGCTTAACTTTCCCTTCAGCACACTTTAATGAGGCCTCATCCATCCTGCAAGCTCAGGCAATGAGTAATTTCTGGTAAGTGAATGTTTTGGGAAGATAAAAAAATATAAAAACTCTTCGTCTTCTTGCCTTTAAAGAAAACCCACCAAATATTCCCTGGTTTCCTAAATCATAATGCCAAGTTGAAGAATGTCACTTTGTTGTTCCATCAAAATGAGACCTGGCGTGATGACTCCTACAGGTTATTTTGCCTTTACTGCAGCAATGTGGTGCCAAGGACTGGTTCATGTCTATTAATACCTGTCTTTACTCTCCCTAGAAACAGAAACCTTGTTTAAACCGTCATGCCACTATCAACGACTCATGCATACCACCGCCATTACTGCCCTTGTCCGCCGCACCCCTGCACCAGCAGGTGACCAGGCACTGCCTCTCCTTTTCTCACGCTCTTTCCGTCTTTTGTATTTCATTGTTTCTTCTGGACTTTAAGATCTGAACAGTAAGATTACATTTTGCAGATATTTTACTAATAAGAATAGCTCTTTACTGTACTTAATCAATTCACATTGGGTATAATCTTTAAAATGTTTGCCATTTCTCAGGTTGAGATTACTGTTACAGAATAACAAGTCACTTCCCAACCATTATAGGCTGGAGGGCACCAGGTTGTTTGAGAAAAGCGTTGACAGTCTTCAGAAATCTGAGATTACTGAAGAGTGACATGAACAATTTTATGCTACTATGAAGTAAAAAACATAAGTAAAAAGTTTAAAGGCCAAGGAATATACTGGATTATGTGAAGAGATACAAAAGGCTAAAATGAAATAAAAATTCCAAACATTTAATAGTTTACATTGGCTTTAATTTCCTGGGAGCCCCACATGCTGAAAGCACAGTGCTGTGTGCTGTAGACACATAAACAAGACACCACCTGGGACATCAGTAAGAAAGACACTGAGTACGTAACAGAAAACCCGTGAGACACACACACACACACACACACACACACACCCCCAGGCGTGTGTGTGTGCTTTTTAAATGCTAATCTAGCTTTTGGGTACATGTTCTTGAGCTTTGGTTTTTCTTAATATTTAAAATAGAATTACCATTAAAACTTATTTAATAGAATCTCATATTAATCACTGAGATAATGCATGAAGGTACTTGGCAAAAGTCTGTTCTATAAAAATGTTCGTTATAATTAATTATAATGATTATCTTAGTTCTTCAAGAGTCATTTTGTATATTTAACTTTGCGTATGAACTTGAATGGGACCATATTTAAATAAAAAATATTATTTTCATGTAACTGTGATTTATTTATAAAAATTGATCAAATTAGCAACAAGAATATCTAACAAATTTACATAAATATGCTATATCCTACAATTGCCATAAATCAAACTAGAAGCTACCATCCATTTAAACACCAAAAACAACACCCAAACAACCCAGCTCTGGTAGTGGCCAACTAGTAATGCTTAAAAAAAAATAACACTAAATCAACAGGGCTCATGTGATTAATTTCCTATTAATCACAACTGCATGGGGAAACAGACCTCATGCATTATTATACAGGGAAAGAACCTGTGTTAAATACAAGCTAGCAATAGCTACTAAAAATTTAAAATGTGGATATATTAATAATTCATTAACCTAATAAAAACATATTTGGATCAAACATACCACAAAATTCTATAATATACAAAAAAATGTATGTACTAAGTGCTTTTTAAAATAACATAAAGCTCCATTTCTTAAGGATGTTAAGCAATTATGCTAATTCAAAGAGAAGTCCTCAAAATGTTAAAAATAAATAAAAATCTGACTGTAAATAGTACATTCTATGAGCCCACTTAAAGAGGAAACATGTACATCAAATAATGACTTGTAGAGGAAGTGGTGCTGTGATTGAAAGTACAGTGCATGTTTAGATTTCTAAAGATGATTATAGTTAAAGGCACACTGCCATCAATCAACCCCTCCCCCAAACACTCGTCTCACTGCTCACACCACTCTGGGAAGCCCTTCCGTGGTCCTCCTTTGTAAGAATCGTTAGCTGGGCTCTCGGGGCTGAATTAATGTTCTGAACAATTCAGAACATTCATCTTTCATGGTGATTTTGGTTTTGGGGAAGAGCCAGAAGTTGTAGGGTGCCAGACTCAATGGATAAGGTGGGCAAGGCCACATGATCCTGCTTTCTGCACACCGCCTTTCTGCTGGATATCAGTTGGTGCTAGCATTCACTGTGCAAGAGGGTTTCCAGAATTTTGTTTGAGACAGTGTCCCACCGTATAGTTGAGGTGGCCGTGAGCTCGCTATGTAGCCCAGGCTAGCCTGGAGCTGCAGCCATCACCCTCCTGCCTCGGCCTCCCACACGCCACCATGCCCAGCTCCAGAACTACCTCAGGAAGTGGCAGGAACAATGAGCTCAGTATGAGTGAAGTGAGAGGGAGTATTCTGAGGGGAATTAATGGCAATGTGTCTTTTACTGTAAGAATGTTGTTAAATGTAAATATTCACCGTTTATGGTGATCACCTCTTGTTTAAGGGCACGCAGCTCTCAGAAGTGACAAATCAAGAATCTCAAAGAGACTCATCCTTACTAAAACACAGTGAGGACAGGGGCTTCTCTTTTCTCTCTAGTTTGAATTAAAAACACAATCATGCACTATTAAAAAGAGTATTTCTGGTTTTTTGTCTTTATCAAGTTAGCCTATAAAGGTAAAATTAAAGTAAAAACAATAAGCTTTATCTCTTACTAAAGGCTAATATCATCAAACATTTGTATAGTTTTCCTTCATTCGTGGTTTAAAAAAAAAACAACTGTTCCTTCATGAGTGTGTATGTTCATACCACTCATTTCAATTTGTGTCTGTTGCTGTGCCCTTGAATGCTTTTTTATCTCATGCTCAAATAATTACCAAGTTTTTGTTAATGAATATTTTTTCTTCTTGTGGTGCTGGGGAGTCAACATAGGGCCTCACATGTCAGGCATGTACTTCACTACTGAGCCTCACTAATAGCTTTACAGTTTAATGTTTGTACACATAAGCCTTTAGTCTATTTGGAATTCACTGTAGTAAGGACCCCCCCCCCCCAGTAACTAACCAGTCATTCTAACACTGAGTGGTGAAATGACCTCTTCAGACAACTCAAACTAATACCTTCACTGGGGCCACAATGGTGACTGCCTGAATTCCTCCTCACCCCATCTGTGGTCCTCTGAGCACCTTTCCACTCCCACCACCCACCTCAAAATCTGCTCTACATCCTACACACAGAATGATCGTCACTTCCTTATTTAAATCCTTTCCATAGCTTTTCACAGCACTTAGGATAAAAATCCAAACTTTTTAATATGCTCACAATTATGGTAGCCACAGGCTTCATTATGGAAATACAGAAGTTACCAAAAAAACAAAGGCTTTTAATAAAAATGCTGGAACTGTAGGCATGGACCAGACTGTACTGGCCAAGCTCTGTTCAAAAGGCCCAACCACTGAGCTCTAAACTCTCATCTTCTCTAACATAATTTTGTCCAGTTGTGCAAAACTTACTTTGCATCTACAGGTTTGCACTTTACTTAAAATATTTGTTTTTCACACCCCATCCCCAATCCCTCTGCCCTTTTCTGGTTATCTCAGACTCAACTTCCAGTCCTCCGTAGTTTTCTTCAACAACACCTCTGCCCTGGCCCAAGTCTGGATTTAGGACAATGCCTGCACATTCTATATCATTTCCATGTGTTTCCTTTTCTTACATAGTATTTCTCCTCCAACCTATTATTCTATCTTCTTACAAGGGTCTGCCACACACGAAGCATCAAATAAACATCTAAGAATGAATGAATGATATGTCTGTGTTAACACTTATAAATTCCCAAGGAAAAGTTACAAAAGTTTTTAAAAGCACTGAAAGACCTGTGGAATACATGTATAACTTCCCATAACAGCTGCATATTTGGCTGTATACATAGCTGTTAAAAACAAAAGTCATCTCACGTTGTGGTACATCTCAATTCCCTTTTCAGGACCATAGGTTAAATATTTAAAACAGAGTATCAGTCTAAGAAGTTAATGTTTCCTTTCTTCACTAATTATAGACATACAAATCAATACATCAGAATTAAACTTCTCACATTTCAACTACTAGTACAGCTAAGAGAACATGTGCACATGTTATATTGTACTACACTCTGCTTCTGCTTTCAAAGAGCGGACAGGCAAGCACTTCCGTTTATTCCTGGGACAGGAGATACTCCAAAATGTATTTTGGCCCTGGCCTTTTTAAAGGAATTGCCTGCAGAAATGACATCGAGCATGAGGGCAGTTAACACAAATGATTTCAGGGAGGGCAATGTTAAATCTGGAATCAAACACAAAAAGAGGGTACATTCTCCTCAGGACTAACTTGCCACAGACTGGCAGAGTCAACTGAAACATCTTATGTCTGGAATCTCACCTACTTTGTGCACAAACTTCTCAAATATACATTTTTCATGGTGACTTCTCAACCATTTTTAATCATACTGCTATATAAATATAAAAATAATCTATGTAAAATATTTTCCATAAAATGAAGTCTGGGCAATTATGAAATTTTATCAAATGGATCTTCATGGTATCATCAAACTCATGCCTGTCTCTAGAACCAAATAACAGTTTCTGTCCAGTATAAACTCTTTTTTATTATCAATTCCATTTTAAATATGGTTGGGTAAAATACCAAAGTTATTTTTTGCCTGAAACACTCCTCTTTCATTTCTAATATTAAAGAATTTAAACCACCTTCTTATAGATCACCTTTCCTGCTCTAGTTGATATTAATTTCTTACATGGAGTCTAAGACCAAGTGAAAAACTCATGAGAGGTCTCTTCAGCCATGGATCTTCTTTTTGGACCTCCTGATCTTTGGGCACAATGGTCTTTAATACCAAGCAACTTTTGTGCCATAGTCTGACAAACAGGTTTAATCAACCTCCTGAACCATTTTAAACCAATTACCCTTGTATTATTCATAGTTCATTTACCTTCTATAGCTATATATTGACATTTGTATACTTTTTTTGTTTATAGAGGTTAGATACTATAGTTTATCCATGTTTTTATTTCATGTTTGGTTTAATACTTTCTTTTTGAATATAAATTTAAAGTCTATATAAGGATATTTTGCCAAGAATATAGTAGCCAGTTTTTGCACCTAGGTAAAAATTTTCATTCAACACTATATGTGCTTACTGATAATTATTATAAGAAACTGATCATTTTAATTATAGAATTCATACACCGTTTTGCCTCATTGAACAATGTTTTTTACACACAAGGTAAAATGTATAGACACAATAGGATTTTAAGCATTAGTGATCTCGGAAGCAGATCAGGAAAAGTATGAAATGTCTTCTCTATACAAATTACATTAGGAGGAAAAATAAGTGATAAACTTGGAAGGAAGTGGGCAGGAAAGAACTGAAATATCTCTATCACCAGTTTACAGGTATTTCATATGAGAGAACTGCTCTGTTCTGGAAAAAGGTATCTTAAAACCATATTTTGAAACATGATGGTAGAGGAAAGAAAATGGGGAGATGGAAGGCAGAGAAGGAAGAGAAATGTGTAACAGCCTTTGTACAGAAACAGGTACATTTGTCAAATATATTGAAATACCACTAACTGGTCACATAAAAGAAACCTAAACAAAATCACTAGGAGGTCCTCTATTCGGTACTGTTAATGACCTCAAACACAAAAATAACTCTGAAGGGGCCGGAGGGTTAGCTCAGTGGTTCCGGCGCCTGCCTCGCAAGCGCAGGGACCTGAGTTCAATCCCCGGTAACCACATACAATGCCGGGCGTGGAGACACGCCCACCAACAATCAACACCGCATACTACAATGCCGGACGTGGTGGCTCACGCCTGTCATCCCAGCACTCGGGAGGCAGAGGCAGGAGGATTGCTGAGTTCACGGCGGCTTGCCTGGGCACCATAGTGAGCTCAGGGCTAGCCTGAACTACAAAGCGAGACCCTGTCTCCAAAATAAAGCAAAAAAAAAAAAAAAAAA
>PVIC010027817.1:0-10356 GCA_004025085.1 Thryonomys swinderianus
TTCATGGGGTGTTTCTGCATAGTGGACCCAAAACATCTAAAAGATTCTGTGCTGAGCAAATACAGACATTTTTCCTTATCACTCTTCCCTAAATAAAGCATTAAAAACAGTTTTTATGTTAGTTTTTACATTGCATTTAGCATTATTAATCTAGAGATGATTTAAATTATCTGGGAGGATTGTGTAGGTTATGTGAAAATACTACACATTTCACAGAAAAGACTTGAGTGATATCCATGGAGAGGTCAAGGGCCACTTCACACCGATGTCAATGGCCAACCCTGTGTGTGTACACATAGATACAGATGAGAGAGAGAAGTAGAGAAAGGAATAGGGATGTGGCTAGAGATATGTGTATATAACAGATACCATTTACCTTAATAAGGAAGGAAATTCCAACCCATCCTACAACATGGGTAAGAAAGCCTCAAGGACTTCAGGCTAAAGAAATAAACCACAAAAAGTGGAACAGATACTATACACTTCCATTCCTACAAGGATCCTAGAATAGCCAACTTCAGAGCTAGAAAGTAGAAGGGAGGAGGCCAGAGCCAGGGGAGACCATGAGGAGCTGGGGTTTTGTGGAGTCAGAGCTTCAGTTCCCTAAGAAGAGGCAGGCAGGAGATGGACAGTGGTGGAGATGGACAGTGGTGGAGACGGACAGTTGTGGAGACAGCATGGGTATAGCCAGCAGTACTCAGCTGCACGCTCAAAAATGGTTAAAATCAGGCTGGAGACTTAGCTCAGTGGTTCTGGTGCCTGCCTCGCAAGCGTAAGGTCCTGAGTTTGATCCCAGTAACCACATACAATGCTGGGCGTGGAGATTCACGCCCACCAGCCAGTAATACCACATACCACAGTGCTGGGTGTGGTGTCTCACACCTGTAATTCCAGCACTCGGGAGGCAGAGACAGGAGGATTGCTGAGTTCGAGGCTTGCCTGGGCTACATAGTGAGCTCAGGGCCAGCCTGAACTACAAAGTGAGACCCTGTCTCAAAAAAAAAAAAAATGGTTAAAATCTATCATATGGTTATGAGTATTTCAGGACAACTCTTTAAACATAAGCTAATATAATGAAGAGATACAGCAGAAGAACAGGCAGAATTCAGCAGAACCCAGGGTTATGGAGTTACTCAGGGACAGCGGGGGCTGCTCTCCAAGCCCCAGGGAGGGCTGCAGGGACAGAGAACAGGGAAGTCGTAGTCGCAACCCACCACCCTGCTCCTCCTGGGCACTAGCTCCTCTACAGGCCGCACCCAAAGCCCCTAAAATTGTCCTGGTCTGGACACGCAAACTCTGGGAACCACGTCCTCCTGCAGGGAGGAAGACAGTGAACACAGTGAACACAGACCCCAGAAGTCCGGGGACAGACAACAAAGAGGTCAACCTAATTTTAGGTCTTGCTCGGTACCAGGATAATAAACCCAGGGGTGGAAGAGATGGGGGTGGTTCCCATGAGAGCTTGCAAGTTGGCTCCTGGCTTCAGGCTGTGTGTCAGTCAGGATTCTGTAGAACCAAACCAATAGGATGAGTGTGTGTGTGTGTGTGTGTGTGTGTGTGTGTGTGTGTGTGTGTGTGTGTAGAAGAGAGAGAGAGAGAGAGGTACTTAACATAAACCTATTCTTTTAGCCAATTTCTAAATATTCAATACAGTGCTGCTAACTACAAGCACCATGTCAGACAGGGAATCTCTAGAACTTGCTCATCTCATAGACTTCAAACTTTGAATCCTTTGGCACCGTCTCCCTGTTCTCCACCTGACCTGAGCCCCTAGTAGCCACAGGCTCTGCTCTGCTTGGAGGACTTTAGGTCCCTCACACAATGATACTATTTGTCCTTCTGTGTATGGTTTATGTCACTTAGCATGAGGTCTCTGGCATTCGTCCGTGTTGAGACAAATGATGAGATGTTCCTATTTCTTCAAGGCTAAGTGACACTCTACTCCATGTGTACAGCATCCTTGTTTATCCATCTGTCCATCCATGGTCATTCAGGATACTCCTATGTTCTGCTATTTAGAACAGAACTGCTAAGAGCATGGGAAAACAGGTATCCCCTTTAAGACTGATTTCATCACTTTGGGTAAACATGCAGAAAGGGAACTGCTGAATCATAAAGTATTGCGGTTCTTGGTGTTTTGAGGGTCCCCCATACTGTTTTCCATGAGGCTATTGTACACTCGATGGCATTGTGCAAGCCCTTCCTGCCCCACTCATCGCCTGGCTCTGTACATAAAGCACCCTGACAGCCAAGTGCTTTCAACTCGAGTTTCCCTGATGAGTAGTGATGTCAGATGCCTTTTCCTTACTATTCGGGTACTTACTATTGCCCAAGAAATAGCTTTTCAATTCCTCTGCTGATTTATACCGGGCTTGTTTGTTTTGCTTTGTTTTTAGTCCTTTTGCTATTGAATTATCTAAGTTCCTTATATATTTTTGGATATTAATCCTTTATCAGTTATATGGTTTGCAAATAAATACTCCTTCCCATGTTGAGGGTTGTCTTTTGGCTGTATTGACTGTTTCCTTTTTTTGTATGAAGGCTTGTAGTTTGATGTGCTCCCACCTGGCCAGTTTTGTCTGTGACCTCTCATGGGGTCACCTTATGACTTTGCTGGTGAGCAGGGGCTCACCTGCTGCAGGAGGAAAACCTGCAGAGTCTCTGAGGTCCATCGCATCTGAAAGATAGTGTCGCGGCAACATCAAGGTGAGCATCATACTAAAAAACTGACTACCACTGGCCAGGCAGGTTGGCACAGAAAGTCAGTCATCACGGTCACCTTGCCCACCTGCCCCCACAGAGAGCTCATACCATGACTTCTTTTTTTTGCAGAGAAAAAGAAAATCCGTGCTTTGCAGTTGGAACTGGTCCACCAAAAGCCTGGCTTCTGTGGGAAGTGGGCTGCATCTACCATCGCTGGCATCGTCACCCAAGGGCCCTCAGCCAACAGGGACATGCAGGGCAACAAGAAATGCACAGATGGGTTCAGTGACTCCTCTAGCATTGGCAGTGTGTTGGATGACGCCGACCGGGAGGTGAGCAACCTCACGGACCGGGCCTTCCGGAGCCTGTGCATCTCTGAGGATGCCTCCTTCCGTGACTCCGATCTGGCCCTGTCCCCAGACATCTCCCGCCAAGGCTTCGGGCCTCTCTACCAGGGCACAGTGAGCCATGCCCACAGGAAGGGCAGCATCTGGAGCCAGCTTCCATCACAAGGCACAGAGCATGCAGGCTGGGCAGCCACCTTCCAACAGTTGCCCAAGTATGTTCAAGGGGAGGGCAAGTACCCCAAAAGCAGCCCCCCGCTCACACCAGCCCAGCAGAGGCTAGAGGTGCCAGTTTCCGGCCTGCGGAGCAGCAACAAGCCTGTTTCCAAAGTGTCATCCCTGATCAAGTCTTTTGACAGGACTGAGAGTCAGCGCTGCGACAGCAGGCCGCCCCCCAGCAAGCCTCCAGCTCTCAAAAATCCCCCCAAATTTGCCCCTCTACCTGACAGCAGTGTCAACTTCTGCTTTGACTCTGCCATTCTGACAGTCAGGAGAGTGCCTGCCGAGGTCTCCAGTGCGCACCAAGGTGGCCACCAACCCACACGGAGCCACGGAGGACATACGTCCCCCCAAAACCCTGAGGTGGCCCGTCACGGCTCCGGCGGCTTCCTTTCAAGACCGGACAGAGCGACCAGCTCGTTTGAGTCCAGGTTCCCCTCTCCGCCCCACCAGCCTCCCAAGACAGAGGCTGGCAGAGGTCAGGGGTGGGTACACAAAGGGACCTTTCTACACAGCGAGAACAGTGCCTTCGAGTCATGGGATGCCCACCAACCCAAGCTGCTCGACAGAAAGAATGCTGCTGAAAGTGTCTCAGAAAGCAAAGTCCCGAAACACTACGAGGATGCACCCTCTGTGAGAGAAGCCCACGCTCCACAGTGCAAAGTCTCCCCCTGTCCAGCCCGGCCCAGCTGTGCTCAGGAAGAGAGCAGGTTGGCCACGGGGGCTCTGTCCATCTCAGGACCCTGGGGGCCCAGGGACCAAGGAGCCCAGGCTTTACACACAGAGGGGAAAGTGGCCAGTGTGCAGCCTGACCTTCAGGAGAGGCCAGCCCAGCCTCCGTGGAGGAAACCAAAGGCCAGCAGGGGAGGGAAGGACAATCTGGCCAGTGTGGCTGAAGAGCAGAAGCAGACCCACCAAAGAGGCCCCACCCTGCACGCGAAGCACAACACACAGGCGCCGCTCACTGAGAACGACACGATGGACATGGCCGGAGACCATGACCCTCGATACAGCCCTCCTTTCAATATCAGCAAGCTCCTGACCCCCATCATCCCTACTAAGCATACCCTGGAGTCCTCGGACAGCAGGCCAGAGGACGCCAGCCCATCCCCCCTGGGGCAGCTGAATGGATATCAGGAGCAAGAGCCCAGTGAGGGTCTGTCGCGAGACAGCTACAAATCCAAAGCACCCAGCCTGCTGTTCAACCTCAAGGATGTGCGGAAGCGCATCAAGAGCACATACAGTCCCACACCCCTCTGCAAAAGCTTTGATGAGAAATCCCGAGGGAAGGCTGACAGCAAGCAAGAGCCAGCGAGCAACGGGGTCACACTCCCCAATGGGCTTGAGGAAAGCCCTCAAAAAGAGCTGTCCACCAAGAGGCCGGCCGAGGGCCCTGCCACCTCCCACACCTGCACCCAGGACCCCAAAGGCTACCCGGGTGAGGCCTCTGTGCACAACCTGGGTGCCCCTCCCACGGCCACCACAGGTCCCTGCTGTGTCAGTGGAAAGGTTGTAGGGAAGAGCATCGAGGAGAGAGATGCTGTTGATGGGGAGTCGGAGCCAGACTCTTCCGGGTCCACCTGGCATCCAGACAGCAGGGAACTTGGTTCCAGGAAGCACCTGTCCCTGAAGCTATGCGCCAGGGACCCCGAGGCCGCGGCTAGGGGGGCTGCTGAGCAAATCAAGCTGCAGCAGCTGGAGAATGGGCTCTCGAGATCCATCTCCCAGGAGACAGAATCTGAGCATGAGACAGGGCTTCCGAAAGCACCCCCAGAACAGAAAGCCTCCCCAGGACCCCTGTCCCCCGAGGAGGAAGATGTGTTTTATAGTGACTGCCAGTCCGACTGTGTGCCGGGCCTCCGCAGGAAGACACAGTTCAGCACCAGCTCCTCAGATCAATCTTTTGCTTCGTTTGATGATCAGCAGAAGACGTGGTTTTCTGAGAGCCAGCGAGAAGACAGGAAGAACGATGTGAGAGCAAGTGACGATGAGAAGGGGAAAAAGGAACGTGTGACAGGGACAGGCGACATGCTGAGTAACGGGCACGTGTGCATGAGAGAGAGCAGCCAGGGCGAGGTGCCACTGAGCACAGGAGAGGGCTTGTGTGCAGGCAGACCCAGGAGGGTATCCACTGAGGGGGCGAATCCCAGTGGCACTCGGAAGGGGGGACACAAGGACATGGCCCTCTCCCAGCCCAGAGACCCCACCCCCTCCACATCTCCTGCAGCCAACAAGCACCTGCTCTTTACGATTAAAGACAACACCCTGAGGGCCACCCCTGTGATCAAACCCATCATCCTGCCCCTCCTGAGGACCCTGTCCTTGGAGGACTCGCTCGGAGCGGGCCACAGAGAGGAAGAGTCTCCAAGACAAGGCTGGGATGAGACTGCTGATGGTCACAGTGTCCTTGAAAGCCAGGAAATGCCCGGCACCCTGACACCTGCTAACACAAGGGGCACACACTCAAGACACATGGCCTTCGAGGTCCTGGAGGACACTGGGCAGGTATCCACGGGAGCTGGGACAGGCCCAGAGGGGACTTTCTCACCTCCACTGCTGATGGAAGAGGGTAACAGGATGAAGCCACCCCCAGAGGGGGCGCAGGAAGTCTCAGCCAGTGATGGGAGGAGCAGGCCCACAGACTCAAGGAAGCCAGCCGCTCCTCTGAACGTTCCCACCATCACTTTCCCAGAGCCTGACCCGGAAGAGCCCCCATCCTGGCAGACGCCAGCCACTTGCTGGGCAGAGCAGACACAAAACGTCCAAGGCCACTTTCTGTGTGCACCCAGAGCGGGGCCACCTGGGCGGAGACCGGTCCTGGGTGAGCCGGTGACATCTCCCAACCCCAGCTCCCTGGGAGAGAGCAGCGTCTGCTCACCGGCTGCCAGCAGCCTTTGGGATGACACCTCTCAGGCTGCCGGGGACCTAGGTCTGCTGCCTGAGGACCCCACCAGCAGTACCAGCCCCTGGGCCCCCAGCCCTGCCAGGCTGGTGCGGAGGGAGGACCTGACACATGGTGTCATGTGGGAGCCAGACAGCTCAGACCCCCGGCGCCAGCGGGCCACAGAGGACCGCCAGGCACCCTCCCCAAGAGGCTCCTTGCTGGACTTGGACACCAGACCTGAGAGACCTGAGCTTCCCACTCAGCTGGAGAGAGCAACCGGGAAGCCCCCGGCAGTGCCCCCCAAAACAGAAAAGGCCCTGCGGAGAGCAAAGAAGCTGGCAAGCAAGCGGAGAAAGACAGACCAGGTGGCTGAGAGGCCCAGCGAAGCCCACGAAAGTCGCGAAGGGACAGAGCGTGGGCCTCGGGCTTTTGGGGAGGGACCCCGGCTCCCTGCTGTACGTGCACTGCCCCTTCCTGCACACCGCCACTCGGTGTCAGGCGTGGTGGAGACCATGGGCAGGAGGCTGTGGGGGGCCCAGCCCCTGGCGCCCCTGCCCCCCTACCCTGCCACACAGAAGGTCCTCCAGGACCCACAGTCTGGGGAGTACTTCGTTTTCGACCTACCCCTTCAGGTGAAGATCAAGACCTTCTACGACCCTGAGACGGGCAAGTACATCAAGGTCTCGATCCCTGCCTCGGAGGGACCCTCCCCCGAGCCCCTTGGCCAAGATGCCCTGGCCATGCCCTACCTGCTCTACCCTGGCCTCCGGCCTGTGCCAGTCACCGCACTGAGGCCCTTGCGCTGCTCCTCCCAGCTCTCTGCACCCACCTTCCTGGGGCAGGGCCTCCACTCCAGGCCCCACAGTGTCCACGATGCAGGGCCCCAGCTCACCACCGGGCCTCAGGGTGACACCAGCACACCCAAGGCCTCCAGGCACACACAGGGGCCACCCAGGGGTCCAGAGGATGAGGAAGCAGAAGGCCCAGGCCTAGCCATCATCTCCACTGATGACCTGGAGGACTTTGCCACTGAAGGCATTTCTTGAGGGTTATAGTGGACTGACCCTAACCCCCAAACCAAAGAGCTTACATCTTGTCCCTTTAAACAGGCAGTCACACACACACACACACACACACACACACACACACAGAGGCATCAACCATACTCAGTCATCTAAGTCCCAAATGTCCCAAGAGAAGTGGGGATCCACCAGCCCCCTCAGAGGAGGGTGCTCTTTGCATGACCCTTTCTTGTCACCCCTCCCAGTTCAGCCCATACACTACTTGTCCCCCCCAACATACTGCCCTGCCCTGGCCCTGCCCCAGGGCAGGGTAGCTCAGATGCTGGGTTTGAGGGCTGCTGGCTCTGGCAGCCCCAGCCTTTCTCAAGGTGGGCCGGCCAGGGAGGCCACCAGGAATGTTAACCCTTGTTGCAGTACCCAACCTGGGGCGGCCAGCACACAGCAGCCAGGCTGCAGGTCACCTAGCATTCTTGCCAAAGTAACGATGAGGATGAGGACTTGCCTCCCAGGGACAGTTTTCTGAAAAAGCTAAGTCTACAATCTAAAAAATGAAACAAGTTGCCAATGCAGTTTTCTCTCTGGACTCCTTCCTGTCTTTCTCCTGTGGGCAGTGGGAGGCGTGGACAGGAAGTTCAGGGCCACATGCCAGGGGAAAGGGCCTCACAGGGCCTGTGGATCTGAGAAAAGCTGTTCCTTCTTGGTTAGAACCCCAGCAGCAGCAGGATCACACTGTCCAAATCCCCAAGACCTTGCAAGACACACCGTTCCATTTCTGTCCCAGGAAGATGGAGAGGCCCCCAGCTAGATCCCTGCAATCTCAGTCTGCCCCTTGCCAGGTCCCTGGCAAAGGTGGGTCCTCAGCTTTACCTTGGGAGAGGCCTTTGGGATGGCATTCTGGATGGTCGTGTCTGAACAGCACTGTCAGGCACACAAGAGGAAGAGGGACCTGCCTGGGTGGAGGTATTAGGTGCCAACTCTGGAGGTAAGGTGCTGAGTACCCCAAGCTGCAAATGCACAGGGTTGGGGGTCCTGATGTGTTTCCTGCTGAAGCAAAGACATATTTGGAGTCATGAAGACTGAACCACTGCTTTCCGTGACTAGTTATAGGCGGGGCCTTCAGGGACCAATGGCTGAGATCCAAATCTACATGGTGGGAGGGTGAATTTTTTGGGGTTATCTGGGTGTAAATGAGGCTGGGTTCAAAGGACCAAGAATGGACCCCACATAGGAGGAATTAATCATACCCGAACCATGATGCAGTGGTCCTCATTTGTTAAAATGTCATTTTCTTTAACTCATGTTACTGTCTTAGCACTGCCCTCAATCTTGGTGTGCCCTGGGCATCAACACATTGACACCACCTCTCTTGGTCCTTTACATCATTGGTTCTCCAAAACCCAAGCCCAGCTCCCATTTCTCATACTCATCCAGGAGGACATCTAAAGAATGACATTATTGGCACCTGCCTCTGTCTTCCATGGTCATTGCTGTGTTTTCCTCTGACTTGTAGGACTTCAGGCTGATGTCTCCTCTTTCCATCTACAAACTCCAAATATTGTGTCTGATCTTCTTCCGTATCCCCATGATTTTTTAACAGCCCACACTTCTTTGATAACTGTATCAGTCAGTTTTCTGCCATCTATAAGCTCACCTTCATGAAGTTTAAGGTAATACACAATATGAACAAATTCTTCACCAGGATGTAGCACGCATAGCCTCTAGTTGAGTTCCCAACAGAGTCTTCATTCCCACCTGAAACCCCCTGAGCCTATCCATTACTGTCCTCATTCCTATCAGCATTCGGGTCTCCTGGGCTCTGACTAGTTTGCTCATCAAGCTCAGTTTATAGCATCTAGCCAGCATCTCCAAAACTTTCCAACTCCTCCTTCAAAACAAGCCCAAAAGCTTCTGGCTACATGGTGAGGTACAGTCATGGCAATGATCTTACTCTTGCTACCAGTTTTCTGTGTAAGTCATTTTACTGCTGATACAAAATCCCTGACATACACAATATAAAGAAGGAGAGGTTTATTTTGGCTCATGGTTTCAGAGATTTCAGTCCATAGTCAATTGGCTCCAAGCCAGAAACCTCACAGCAGAGGGTCCTGGTAGAGGAAAGCTCTATCCACCACAACCAGGCAGCAGACATCAGTGGGAAAGGTCAAAAAAAGAAGGCCAGGGACCAGATCTAATCTCCAACATCTTTCACCAGGACCCACCCAGACACACCAAGCAGTGCGCTTTACTAATCTCCTAGATATCTCTCAAACCAATCAAGTTAACAAGCAAGATTAATCATCACAATTTTCAAAACTGAAAGTGTCAGTGAACCCAGCCAAGTGGTCATCTCCCAGAAAAGACTCCAGCCAGTGCTGCCATCATGGCAACCCTGTGGTGCTCTCACCCCTGTGGACCATCCCACAGCCATAGTGGGACTGATGCACCACACAGGACAAGACCATCTGGATTCAACCACACATGAGCTCATAGCTGAATGTGCTGTTTGGAGATGGGGCCTGGGGGAAGGTGGATCCCTGCTCCCTCTGCTCTCTGCTTTCTAGCTGCCGCAGGCTAAGCACATTTCACTGTCTGTAGCCCTCTGCCGCCCGTTTCTGCTTTGAAATCAGCATACCAGGAACTGGACCTTCTGAAATGGTGAGGCAAATAATATGTTCCTTTAAATTGTGGGCAGTAGAACAGAAAACATGATAGTTTCATATAGTGAAATAATACAAACCTTAAAAAGGGAGGCAATTTCAATTCATACTGCAATATGATGGGCCTTAAGGATACAACGATCAGTGAAATAAGCCAGCCACAAAAGACACGTGCTGCACAGTTCCATGGCTCTGAGAGCCATAACATAGACTGATTTATAGCTGCCAGACCCAGGGTTGGAGGTGGGACAGAGACATGGGGACTTGTTTGATTGGTACAGCATTCTAGTTGAGGAGAATGAAAAGGTCAGGAGGCAGAAGGTTTTGAACATACTTAGTGTCGTGTAATGTGCTTTGAAATACTGCTTTCATGGTAAATTTTAGGTTATGTATATTTTACGTTTTATTTTCAAAAAACAAAACTAAACCAGCCATGTACATGCCCAGTGTTGTGCATCCCATCTGCCCCCAGGGAATACCCTAGTGCAGATGGAGCCAGAAGTAAGCTGGCTTTCTGACTCCCTTTC
>PVIC010027817.1:10456-23723 GCA_004025085.1 Thryonomys swinderianus
TCCCCCCCCCCCCCCGCTTCCAAACCATTCCCACAGGGCAGCCCTCCTTCTGGTCTTGAGCCTCTCACCCTCACCTTTTCCTGCCAGGCTCCTCCTCCCATTTCCCGTGAACTGAGTGTACAGCCCCTTTTGCTGCTATCTCATGAGCTGTTTAGGCCTAGATCCCACAGGTCCCCATCTTACAGCTTCTCCTGCCTGCTTCCTGGGACAAAGCTCAGAGCCTTCTTTCACCTGCTTCCTGTGACCCTCAAAGTGCCTAAGGTGGCCACTGTGTCCTCTAGGAGATGCCCCTTAGGGCTCACTCTGTTCCAGACCTGACTCGCTCCTGAGTCCACCAGCACCCAGCATCCTGCTAGGCTCACATTCGGTGACTGCTCACTCAGCGTTGGTTTCCCTGACCCTCTCAAGGTTCAGGTTCGAAGGGAGGAGTCATATCTGCCAACACCCTGCTGAGCCAGGGCTGGCACTGTGCCAAGGACCAAGAAGGTCATCAGCCAGCATCGTTGGTTTGGGCAACATTCTTGTCTTAACTGTTGGGTGGAAGCCAGAAAAAAGAAGCTGAGGCAGGAGGACTGCAAGTGTGAGTATAGCTGGGGCAAGTTAGTAACCTAGGAAGAGTCTACCTCAAAGTGATGAATAAATAAATAAAGGGAGGAAAGAATGAATGGGGGGAAGAAGGAAGAAAGGCTGCAGAGTGCAGCTGTTAGCCTCCATTTCTCACTTCCCCAACTTGATCTGGGACACTAAACTCCAGCACAGCAGACTGTAACTCCTGAACAGAGCTTTAGGAACCAAGGCCTGAGAACAGATGCCCCAGGACGCGATCCCTCAGGAAGATTTCCCATTTCACTAGTGATCTTTGATGAGAAATTCCGCACCTGCTGACGATGGAGGCCGAAGCCTTGCCTGCCGCTCACGGAGACATCCAAATCCTTCATAGAACCAAATCATCACTTGTGCCAGGAGAGAAGGTCAACCTGGCACCTGGGTCTAAACCATCTGAGAAAAACAAAGGGTGTATCTTTCCAGATCAGGCAGTTATTTTATCTCTTCTTATTTTCTCTCAGTCCAACCCAATGAATCTAATTTCCCTCCATAGATGGAAACATAAATGTATCACAGAGACAAATGGTGCTAAGAGATGAACAGCATTCACACTTCTGGGTTAACTCTGTTGCAGGACTGGACCATCAGTGCTAAGCACAAAAGAGATTTTGAAAATTCTAGAGCAACCTGGGTCTCTGGGCCCCTGCACAGCACAACCCATTTCTCTAAGGTCTTGGAAAGAAATGGCTCTGGAGGTTCCTGGCAGTCGAGTCAGCCATGGGTGTAAATATCCCACAGCATCCTTTGAGCATGTTCTTGAGGCTCCAAACCCTTGAAATCATTTGACCCCAGCGAGGCACATTTGTTTAGGGAATGACTGGATGAGCCCAGGGCATATAGTGCCCACTGAGTCCCAGGAAAGCCTGAGCTCTTATGTGCTACACCAGGGAGGGCTGGGCAAGGACATCAGAAGCCAGGAGAAGGGAGGAAGCAATCCCCCAAACCTGCACATTATACCTGAACTCAACCTGAGTCCTCCTGGCTATTGGCAGGAGAAGATGGGAGAAAGGTTTTCTAAGTAAATATGAGCCTGTGTTGATGGCTCTGGTGAAGATTTGCTGGGTCCAGCACAACCTCCTGCCTGATTCCTTTCTCCCTGCCACTTGGCTGAGATGCTACCACACCGGGTAAGATGCCTCCATTCAGAGTGACATTCTTATTTAAACCAAGAGCTTTCTGGCCTTCTAACATGATTTTGTATTGGAAGGAATCTATGTAGAAAAAAACTTGTCTTATTCTCCACAAATAAGTTCTTACCTGAACTTTCCAACCACTCGAGTCCACCCTCAACCACCATAATTGAAGTACACATTGTACAGAGCATCTCTTCTCTGTCTGAAGAGCAGTTCTAAGCCTCAGACACAGGTGGAGTAAGACTGGGAAGCAACATGGTGACCCTGTGAGGTACCACCTTACTATCTGAGGGGGATTTACAGGCTGCAGTGCAGGGAGGGGGAAGCCAAATAGGGCCTGGCAATATGGATTTGAGGTCCCAGAAATGAAAACTTCGAGGGATCAAGAATTCTAGTACTTGCAGGTAGAACATTCAGAAGAAAGGGACGACACAGAAAGAAATGTGAAAATTTGCAGAGGGCCCCCTCAAATGTCTGAGAGGAATCTGCCAGTGTCAGGAAAAGAACCGCCAGAGGTCCACAGGCAGAGGAATTCCCAGAGTTCACCCAAAGCTGAGAATGATTTGTGTCCCACTCACAGAGTGGGCATGCCCACAAGAGGTAGGGAAGTGAGTAGAACTTTACAGGGCCATCTCCTTAGCAACAGAGCTCAATAAATCTCACAGTGTGAGCTCACTGCTTCTACTTTTACAACACTTGAAAGTAGTCTTCTAATGATGCAATGTCCTATGTGGTAAACACTAGATAACTGTTGCTATTTATGATTGAATAAAATTATAAGCTTAGTCCCTAAGTTTCACTGGTCACATAGAAGGTGATCACAAACCACAGGTGAGTAGTAAACCCCAGTTAGACAGCATCAGTATAGAGCATTGGATTCCAAAGTGGGTTCTAAAGGATCCAACTGGTTTCCAGTAACTTAGACATTCACAAGAAATATTGTAAATCCGTTTAAAAGAATATAGCACCTAGCACTTTGGGAGGCTAAGCAGTTGGGTCATCAGTTGTAGCCCAGCCTGGGCAACTTAGTAACTTAGCAAGATCTTGCTTCAAAAAATGAATGAATGAATAAAGGCGTATAACAAACCCAACAACCAATGATGCCACAATCCAACACTCAGTATATAATCAGATATTACAAAGCTGGCAAAGAAACAGGAAAACAGATAAAAAATCATCATTCAATAGAAGTATATCCATAAGTAAAAGAAATAATGAATTAGTGGACAATTAAAAGGACAATTAAAAGCTATTTGAAATATTTTCTATACTCCAGAATGTAGACAAAAATGCGATCATGGTGAGGAGAGATATGTAAAATATAAGAAATGACTCTTCTGGATCCTCCCCAATTCAAAATGAACAGGAAAAGTAAACATTTTAAATCCATTCAGGACATTGATAAAGCCAGGATACAATTACAGACACTCATGAAAGAAATTTCCAGAACTTCTTCAGAAAAAGGTTAAGAATGATGAGGTAAATGTGTTTGAAACATGAGGGAAGCTTTTGAGAAGAATTAATGGTCCTGTGTCTTTTACCATAGTTTTCTTTTAAAAGTTTTTTAAATCACCATATTTTCAATCATATCTCATGTAAGCTACATATATCCTCCCATTTACTTTAAATTATCTCTAGATCATTTATGAAACTGAATGCATTCTAAGGGCTGAGTAAATTAGTTATCATACTGTACCACTGAAGGGAATATGACAGGAGAAAAGCCTGTGCGTGTTCAGTTAGACATTATTTTGTATTTCTGACATTTCAAGGGTTAAGGGTCAACTGTCTTACACAGCAAGGGATGGGGACAAACTGTATCTACACCCAGAATCAGAGGCAGCTCTTAATGATTTCATGTTCACAGAAATAAATTCAAATTACAGACAAACAGAAAACATTTAAAGCATTCAGAAAACAGGTCACATTAATGTCTGTCAAAGCAGATTCTGGAACAAAAAGTATAGAGTCAGTTCAGAACATTAAAGGGAGCATGTAATCCAGAAAATGTCCACATGCTTCACAGCAGGGCTCTAAAGGGCATGAAGCAAACTGCAAGCACAATGACATAGCCAGACCAACTGGCTGACTGGTGAGTTAACAGACCCGGGGGCTGGGAAGGTTCGAGAAGAGTGGGGATCCTAGTCTGCTGCTGACCAGAATATCAGTGCTCTGACATTGACAAAACACAAAGAAGCACAGTACCTTCAAATTTTAAAACCTCTGCTTTCTCACAGTGCCATGGGCGGTGCATGCCAGTGTGGTTTAGCTACCTGTCCTGGGTAGAAGCATGAGCCAGGGCAAATCTCCCTGGCCTTCCTCAGCCGAAGGGTCTGAGAAAAGGTAGAACCTCCCACTCTAAGAAGGCCTGCAACAGGGCATGCCAAGGTGGCAAATCACTCCATGCCCTAGCATAGAGGCACCACCTAGGTAGGACAGAAGAGAAGCCTCACCTGTGAGGAGCTGTATTGGCTTGGATCTAGTGCCCCCCCCCAAAGCTCAACCGCTCATAGATGGGGCTTTTGAAAGTGACTGGATGGTGGGCTTATAGCAGACTGGCTATTAGAAGGCAAAATCTGGTGTGAAGAGTTGGGCTTGCCGCTGGGGGCGCAGCTTGCCACTGGGAGGTGGTCTGGAACGGTTTATCTCCCTGCCCCCTTCCTCCCTTCTCTCTCTCCTTCCTGCCATCCACAGCTCTCCCTCACCACACGCTGCTGCCATGGCACCCTGCCTTCTTGCTAATCGACTATGGACTCAAACTTCCACAAACTGTACGACAAAATAAACCTTTCTTTTCTCAAATTATGGGTGCCAGATACTGCGTTTGAGCAATGAAGAAGGTGACTAAAACAGTAGTAACAGCATAGGCCTACAATCAGGTTCACACTGGACCACACCGTCTCCAGTGTCTGAGCAAGCCACTCTGACCATGAGTGTCTTCATCTGTAAAATCCCGGCTGCACAGAATGGTGATGGGAACTAGGTGACTTCATGAACCCAATGTCTGGCACCTACGAGGTGCTGGGAAGCATACGGCAGTCACCAGCCCTGCCTGGTACCCTTGACTAAAGCTGTTCCCTGCTCGGCAGCCCTTCTGCAGATTGAGAGGGCAGCAGATGCCCCAGTGAGCCAAGCAGGGCTAGACCAAGGGCAGAGGTCCCGTAGAGGAGGGTGTGGAGGCCCCTCCCAGCAGCCTCCCCCTCCGAGTGTGGGAGAATCTCTAGGAGTTCAGGGCCATGCAGCATCTGGTGGGGGGTTGGGACCTCTTTGGGGACAATGGACCAGCGCTGCAGGGCGGGTCATGATAAAAGGTCATGCTGAGACCTGGCACAGAAGGGGATTAGATTCACACAGCGAAGCACGTGAGGCTTCTCTGAAGAAAAGCTACTCCCTTCCTCCTTTGCAGCTCCAGGACCAGCATCCACAGAGACAGACAAGGATCACCAAGCCCTGAACACTAGGAGGCAGCACTGTGCTGTGCCCCACAGGGGCCAGCTTTGGCTGCTCTGCACAAAGGGCTCCCTGAGATGCAGGCTCCTGCTGCCTGAGCCACGGCATGGGGCATGAGAAACCATGAAGAGCCAGCCTCTTGTATTCCCATATTCCCTGGGTTAGGACATCAGACAGACTTCACTGATCCCCACAGCACTTCCATGTGTGAGACCTCCCCCATCCTGGTCCCCTACCACCCAGAACCCCAGAACCACCACACTTCTCTCCTATTCCTTGTTTTTCCCTCAGGGCTTGTCATCTGCTGCCACCATGTAATTTAAGATCAAGTCACATCTGTTGTTTGTTGTCTCTTTCCCTCCACCGAGCAAGCCATAGGAGCCACAGGAGGATCTGTTGTGTTGTGTTCTGTATGCCAAGGGCCTGGAACACATGAGGCGCTCAGTAAACAGGAATGGAAACAGGAGGGAAGAAAGACTTGACGTTGCCAGAATCAAAATGGAGTCACTCATGTTAACTTCAGCAAGATAAAGCCAGGCATCATGAAGGGACAGTCCTTATCCATGACTCACCTGACCACAGCTACTGCAGCAGAGCCTGGAAGGCTGCAAACGGGCATGAAGGATACTTTTAGAAGAACACCTGCCCAACACCTGCCTGTCAACTTTGGGTGGACACTGCCCTTGTTAGTAATCCCGAAGCCAAGGACAGTTGTTTCAGAACAATTCACGTGACCTCCCTCACTTTACTGTTGAGAACCCTGGCCATCTCACCTTCCTAATAGGCACACGATCCATCAGGGCACAGGCTGCAGCCTGCAGCCTGCATGCTTCCGCTCCCTCTGATAAACCTTTCTGTGCTGAGAGCCTCTCTGATTAAGTGGACAGTGTGGGACAGAGGAAGGGAGGAAGGGAGGGAGGGAGGGAGGGAGGGAGGGAGGGAGGGAGGGAGAGAGAGAGAGGCAGAGAGAGAAGAGGCAGAGAGAGACATGGATTACCCCCAGATGCAGGCCTCCAGCCTTCACAATGCAGTTCTGAAGACCCTTGAAGCCCATAAAGTGACTAAGGCGGCTTTTTAGCCAGGAGGACCCCTCCCAGCTGGGCTGGAGAGGGCTTGAGCACATCCCCACAGTCTGCAGCTGCCCTCCCTCAGCACTGTTCCAGGGCAGCCACAGAAGCGGACACCTGGAGCCACCAGCCAACCTGTTCCCGAAACATATGTGCACCTTCCTGCCTGGCACTGGACCTTGGTGTCCTGAGTCACTGATTCCAAGGCAGTTTGCCACTGAGTACTAGACAGCCAGGACAAGGGGACATCCTTCTGGGTCTCCACTGGACCCCACAGGGCATCTGTGCTGCAGCTCAAGGAAGAGAAGGATAGGAAGGGGCCCAGGGGGCAGAAGGGATTTTCAGGACATGGGCAGATCCCAGAGAGGGGCAGCATGGGGGCCAGGTATGGCCAGACTGGTGTCCTCCTGGAGTGCTGGGGTCTGCCCAGCGGCCTCCATCTGTCACAAGCGAGAGTGACTATGCTGTCCATCCTCCCACTGATGCACTGCTCCCCACAGATCCCCTGGGCCGCCACACAGGGGCAGGAGCCCTCAGCAGCTGAGTTCTAGTGACGTCCTGTAGGCTTTGTACCCTGCCTGGGGCCATAGCTGTCACCCAGGGTCACAGCAACAGAAGGTCAGCGTCATTGGAGTCAGAAGATCCACTGCTGGGTCTGGGCTGGGTGGCGGCATCATAGATGGGGTGACGGGGCTCCTAGGCTGCATGGTGGCTGAAGCAAATGGCTCAGCCTAGGGCCATTTAGGAGCAGTCTCATAGCCCCATGAGAATTCAGGGCCAGGAGACAATGCTGGGGAGCAGAGGGGAGGGAGGCCATGGGGTCTGCATTCTGACTCCAGTGGGTGGGTTCAGGGAGCTGTAGGGCTCCTGAGGACACAGAGGCAGAGCTGAGTCGGAGGGGCACCGGGCCCAGCCGGGACACCCCCAGGGTTCAGGCCACGGCAGTCTGGGCTCTTCCCAGCCCCTCCCTCAAAGTTCATCCCACTGAGTAAACAGAGATGAATCTTCCCCATAAAGAGGGACTCCGGCTGATGCCTTTACTAATTGCCAGCAATAAAACTGCTAAATAAAGCACAGAGACAGAGAGATGGATCTACGGGAGGCGTGCCCGACAGGACAATTAGGCTTGAGAGATGAACCCCCATGCAGACACCCGCACCAGGCATGGATTATTAATAAAATCGGCCCTGAGCTCAGCTGAGATGAGAGGACAGGGGTCCTGGCTCCCTAGCCGCCACCAGGGACGTCCTACAGGATTGGAACGTGTGCCTAGGGAGTCAGGTGGAACCCAAAGAGCTGCCCACAGCTCACCCCAGGCCCAGGTCCTCCTTCCCATCATGATAGAATTCCCCTCCACACCGCACAACACATCACCCTAAAATTTAGCAGCTTCAAGCAGAGGACGCTGATGATCTTGAAGCTTCTGTGGGTCAGGGATTGGTGGATGGGTTGGATGCTTACAGAAGGCTGATGGCTGGGTCTCACCTGCAAATGATAAAGGGGCACTTCCAGGCCCTCTGGGTGGCCTCTGCTCCCCTGTGCTGTGGGTCTGAGGCTTCTCCACTCCTGCCCAGAGACAGGATGTTACCTTCTACCCAGGCAGCAGCCCACGGAGCCAGCACCCCAAAGGATGCCAAGGTCTTCGAGTAGCCTGACCTTGCCTGGGGCCATAACCGGCAGCTCTGAGGGACACACTCCATCCACAACACGCAGGTCACTGGGGTCATTTTAGAAGCTGCCTGTCTCACCCACTGTGTGTACCGGGGACAGAGTGGGGAGACACAACGCGGAGGCTGAAAGGCAGGAGCTGAAGCCGAGAGTCAAAGGAGGAAGAGGGAGGAGGAAGGCTGAGCTAAGCACTCTCAGCACCTCATTGTGCTCAGTACTCTTTCTTCAAACCAACTCACTTTTCCACTCAAATAAGTTTGTTCAAGAGCCAGTGTCTCCTGGGTCCTCCACATAATTACCGGACACTTGATTTGTGTTGTGACAGATCTGTGTCTCCCCTCACAGTGCTGCCCTGTTTCAATGCAGTGGGCTGTGCTCTGGCGTGTCCGGCTGCTCTGGTCTGGGAGACCCAGGTCCCTCTGTGGTTTGTCTGGTAAGGGCCCCTGTGTGGGGGCCTAGGGAAGATATGGCATCTAGCCACTGTGACTGCACTGTGAACAGCAAGGTGCCTCTCCAGCTAGCAAAGCGGGGGCTTCTGAAACTTGGGGCCCCTTGAGGACCATGCCTCTTCCATGGCCACCATTCAGGAAAACAAGGGACAGAGGCTGGGGCACATGCCCAGAAGGACATGGGGCCACCAAACAGTCACCAGTGAATTTTTGATAAATCACTCAACCCAGGAGTACAGTTTTTAGAAAAATAACAGGGGTAATGGCAAGAGTCAGGGTAGATTCCTGCCCTGAAAACTTCATCCCCAGCGCAATGAGCCCTGCAGGAGGTGATGAGGCTGAGGGGGCGAAAGCCCTCTCACCAATGGCCTGTTACACAGTTTATCACTTCTACAGAGGACTTCTAAAAGCCAGTTTTCTCCACCGCATAATATCACAGCTAGATGAGGCACCACAGTCATAAATATACTTCCCAATCTGTGGATCTGCAAGCCAAAGGATTACTGTTCTTTATAAGCCACCCAGTCTCCAGTATTTTCTTACAACAGCACAAAATGCTCCAAGACTCCAGCCCCACACATGCACCAGCACCTACACTGACTGGCAGAATTCAGGCACCAGGAGAACCACAAGTCACAACCAAATCAAGCCAGCAGCCCTCAGATCTCTGATATTTCCCATACCCCTACCAGGTACAGTCCATACCTGGCTCCCCTACACCCCATCCTCCAACAGCCCACACCGTTGGGACTATATAACTTTTTAAAGTGTGTCTTATTTTAATGTTTAATCACCACACGATGACTACTCATCTATATGGGGCACAGCCTGTGATGGATAAGGACGACCAGAGCCAGGGCAATCAGTACATGCGTCATCTCAAACATGTACCACTTCTTTGCAGTGGCTCAAAACATGGGCTTTCCCTCAGGCAGAAAGGCCACACATTTGCTGGCACCCCCACCTTGACACCTTTCTACCAAAGTTAGATTGGAACATCAGCCAATGAGCAGGCATGTAACTAAGGGGTTAGCATTTTAGTATCATTACATTGATCTACACAGTGCTGTGGTGTTGCCCTAGATAGTGATCTGGGTTATATTCAAAAAATAAGTGGAAGAGGGACTGAGTCTCTAACCAGAACTAAAGCAGGATGCACGGCTCCACCTCTGCCTGCCCTGCAAGGTCTGCTGGACAGGCTTGCCCTGGGCATTGTCTGTAAGGAAGAAACAATTGAAGAGTGCTGGTCAGTGCTGGGAAGGATCAGGAGGGGTGTTTCTAGAACCCAGAGGCGCAGATAGTGCTGTGGTTGAGAATGAGCTGTAGAACATTCCATGGGAAGAACCAGATGGCACTCTCCTCAAAATATATAGTTAAGAGGAGAAACCAGTGTGTTCAGCAAGCTGGCATTTCTCTGAGGGGGTGTGACATCTCTGAGCAGATACAGGGATACCTGAGCCAGGCAGCAGGGGCAGCTCTGGAAGGAGGGTGGCAATCCAAGCACACAGAAAATCCTGAGTTCTTGCATCCTGTCATGGCTTGCCACAGTGCTCTCCAAGATGAGCTGGCTCTCATTCCTCTTGATAAATTGTTCCCAAAAGTTCTTAAGACATCACTGGAGTTAGTTTTGCATTTTCCTGGTTTATCCTTTACAGACTTTCTCCACTTTGAAAACAGTATCCTCTGCCAGCAAAGATGCTCAACCTCAGTCCTCCTTAAGGAAATGCCAATCCAAGCCACAATGACACTCCAACTGGCACCCATTATAAAAATATTTAAATAACAAATGTTGGTGAGGATGTGGAAAAGTTAGAACCCTTATGCACTGTTGGTGAAAATAAAAATTGACACAGACAATAAAGTAATTCCTCAAAACTTAAAATAAAAATGGAACTATCATGTGATCCAGCAATCCCACTTCTGAAGATATACCCAGAGATGTAAGCAGATATTTACATAGCAATGTTCACACCAGCCTTATCCACAATAGCCAAAAAGTAGCAGCAACCCAAGTACCCACTGACAGGTAAATAGATGCACAAAATGCGGTCTATATATTCAATGGGATTTACTCTGCCTTCAGAAGGGAAGGATATGACACATCCCAGCACATGGATAAGCCTTAAAGACATTGTGCTCAGGGGAATAAGCCAAGCATGAAAAGGGACAATGTGTGGGGTCCACTAATATGAGGTCCTTCATATAGTCGACTTCATAGAAACTGGAAATAAAACAGAGGCTTCCAGGACTGTGGTGGGGGGTAGAAGTGGAGAGCTGTAGTTGATGGGGACAGTGTTTCAGTTTCACAAGATGTAAATTTCTGGAGCTGATCATCTGAATTGTACACTAAAAAGTGGCTAAAATCATGGCTTTATTTATATACATTGTATTGTACCACAATTTCAAAGATTAAAAAACTAAAGCCATTTCCTCTGTTTCATTATTGTCCTGTAAGCTAATTGTCTAGAGTCAGAGGTTGAAATTCTGGAAGCAGTTCTGGCATCCTCTTTTGTGAGTGTTTTTAGTTGTGCTGTTGTGACTGCCTCAGTGTCCTGAGTCAATTCAAAATCTTAGCTTTCATAGTCATTCTGAAAGGTCAGAGATACAGCTCAGTGCCGCTGTAACTGCCTGGTAAGTGCAAGGCCCTAAGTTTGATCCCCAATACTGGGGAAAAAAATATGCATGATCATTTTGACTTTCTAAAAGAATCAGAAGCAGCACAGTACAGATCTAGTGAATAAGGTAGACAAGGACATAATGTCATGTGTTTATTTGACAGAAATTGCCTTAAATGTTCCATCAATTGGAGATAATAAAAAACTACAATGAGGGCAGGAGATTTGGCTCAGTAGTTATGGTGTCTGCCTGGCAAGCACAAGGTCCCGAGTTTGATCCCTGGTACCACATATCACAATACCTGACATGGTGGTTCACATCTATAATCCCAGCACTGAGGAGGCAGAGGCAGGAAGATTGTAGCCCAAGTCCTAACCTGGGCTACATAGTGAGCTCAGGCCCAATCTGAACTACAAAGTGAGACCCTGTCTCAAAAAAAAAAAAAGAAAGAAAGAAAGAAAAGAAAAAAACTACAGTGAGTGTTTATAAGTATTATTATGGACTGACCCTCAGTGTAAATGTGATTAGAGAGAGGGCCTCTGAGGAGGTGCTGAGGTCACAAAGGACAGAGCCCTGGTCCTCTAGGAGTCCCGTCTTTATAAGAGGAGTCATATGGGATGTTTCTCCCTCCCGCCCCCTCCTTCTCTCCTTGTCCATATCCATCCCAGCTACACATACAGGGGAAACATACACCTGTGGACAAAGAAGACAGCCACACACCAGCTGCCACAGACCCTCTGGGGAACCATCCCTGATGGTCCCCTGACCTCAGACTCCTGGACCCCAAACTGAGAGAGTACATTTCTGCTGAGTAAGCCACCCAGCAATGGGCTAATAGATCTTCTGCAGAATTCGTGCTAATTCCCTGTGCGTAATATTTTAAGTCATCATAAGTAACAAGTCACATTTAACACTGTCTTTTAAAAGGACCTCTATAGCCGCCATGTGATCCCATGGACATCATAGGTTCATAATCAGAAAAGACCGTGATGACTTGGTGTTGCCCAGGGCCGGCACAGGCGCATTTCGGTGACTGATAGAACAGCTCTGTTCTCAGATTGAGGAAGGTCACAGAAACCTGCTCACGTGGTGATAGTTCACACCACCACCACCATTGCCACCTCTCCTTGAAGTTGAGCACGAGCCAGATGGTGAGATCCAGAAGGGTTGTGGGTCCTGTTTGCTGAGGGGCCTGGCAAGGTCACTCTTGCCCTCAGGTAGCTGAGGCAGAAAGATCTTGAGTTCCATGCCAGCTGATAGCAGGATCCTGACTCAGAATAAAAAGGGCTGGCCAGCCGGGCGTGGTGGCTCACACCTGTAATCCCAGCACTTGGGAGGCAGAGGCAGGAGGATTGCTGAGTTCAAGGCTTGCCTGGGCTATATAGTGAGCTCAAGGCCAGCCTGAACTACAAAGCCAGACCCTGTCTTAAAAAAAAAGAGCTGGCTCACTAGACTAACATGGGCAAAGCCCTGGATTTGATCCCCATACCAAAAGTAAAAAAGTTCTCCCTCAGGCCAGAGATTTAGCTGAGTGGTTCTGGTGCCTGCCTGGCAAGCATAAGTTCCCTGGTTTGATCCCCGGTAACCACATACAGCAATACTGGGTATAGTGACTCACACACCAGCAGTCAGTATCACACACACCACAGTGCCAGGCATGGTGGCTTATGCCTGTAATCCTAGCACTTGGGAGGCAGAGGCAGGAGGATTTCTGTGAGTTCGAGGCTTACCTGGGCTGCATACTGAGCCCAGGGCCAGCCTGAACTAAAAGTGAGACCTGTCTCAAAAACAAAAAAACATTCTCCCTAGGGAAAATTGGGTGAGAAGCACATGGGAACACTGCTATTCTCCCAAACTATGTTATCAAAAAATGCAGTGAATGCCTAAATTTTTAAAATTTATTATAGGAAATGACACATTGCCCTTAATCCCCCTCAAAATGCTCTCTTTGCCTTCAAACACATTTATTCCAATGCGCTTGCCACTTTCTGAAGCAGTTCTGGAAGTCCTCTTTCAAGAATGCTTTCATTGGACTATTGGGGCTGCTCCAATGTCCTGAACTGATTCAAAATTTTAGCCTTGGGCCGGAGGGTTAGCTCAGTGGTTCCGGCGCCTGCCTCGCAAGCGTAAGGACCTGAGTTCGATCCCCGGTTCCCACATATAATGCTGGGTGTGGTGGCTCACGCCTGTAATCCCAGCACTCGGGAGGCAGAGACAGGAGGATTGCTGAGTTCGAGGCGGCTTGCCTGGGCACCATAGTGAGCTCAGGGCCAGCCTG